>JAJTUB010000163.1:13177-25475 GCA_036971345.1 Dactylellina drechsleri | reverse complement strand
ATTTTTTTTTAATTTTAATTAAAATTATATAATAAAAATTTTGGTGATCACGTGATCTGATTACATAATCTGATAATTCTTGTCAGAACCGGTGCCCATCGGTTTAACCCACCGGTTTCTTGGCAAACGGGTGCCCATTTGATTTTGACCCGGCGGGTTTTGGGCGCAAAAAAAAACCGGTTCTTGGCAACCCGTACGGTCCGGGTGCCCGCAACGCAAAATATGGGCGGGCACCGTAACCGCCCAAATACAAGCTCTAATAAAAATAAATACTAATTTTTGGGAATATGATTAAAAAATTTTGGTCACCATACCATACTATAAGATTAAATTAAATTAAAAAAGGATTAATCATCAAATAACCCACTTTTTTTTTTTATCAAATATTTTTTTAATCTAAAATCATCAAAAGATATTTTAAGTTTAAAAAGAGTTTATATTAAATATTTAATATTTTTTAACTTTTATTATTTTTTAATTTTTTTTAAATTATTAAATATTATAATATTATTAATATATTTATTTTAGGTTTTTTATATCATTTTTATTTAAAACCATATTCAAAAACTAATTAGTGTGATGTATATAAAAAATAGTTTTATTATTAAAAATTTTAAGCTATTATTGAAAGTAATATTTTAAACTCTAAACATTTAACCTTATATTTTAAAATTCAATCAATTTAATTAAAAAATTTATATGATTTTTCTTTTTCTTCCTTAAATTTTGAATGTTTTTTGGAAGTTTATATAGATATATATCTAAATATTAATACTACAATTATATTTAAAAATTTATTATTATAATTAATCAAAAACCCATTCTATTTATTTACAAATTATATAAATTATAAATTAACAAGATAGTTAATATAAAATAAAATATTAAAAGTTGGGATTAATAATTTCTTTAATAATGAACTTTTAAAATCTTTTGATATATCCTTCCAATTCGCGTATACTTTTTGGAAATAAATCGAAAATATAACTAGAGATTTAAATCTTAACTTTTAAATTTTAATTTATAATTAGGTAATTGAAAATCTAAAATTATAGGAATACTTCTATTATAATCTTATTAATTATATAAATTATTTTTTTAAATAGTTAGTATATATTAACAATCTAGTATACACACTAGTTAAAAAATATAATTCAGAAAATGAATAACTATATTCAAAATTACATACAGGTAACTAATAATAAAAGATATAAATATATAATTTTAATTTTTTTATATTTTTATTTGAAATATATTTTCTTATGTGTTGTGTTGTGTGTTAGATGCTAATCATTTTTTAATTGATATTACCAAAAAACTTGATATTAATTCCTATTATTTGTGTATTAGATATTACTTATCTAACCAATTTCTTTAATAATAAAAAATCATGGTTAATTTATTTAATAATTGGTAATCTACTTTTTAGTGTTTGTAGTAAATTATTATTATTTGTTTAAATTCTACTTGCACTTATATTAATACTACTAAAAAAAAAAAATCTCAATAACTATTAGAAATTAAAAATTAATATTAATATTTAAAAAATCTTATTTAAAATATTCTAATTGTTAAATAAATAAAAACCAAAATTAAATACTAAAAACTTTGTAAAATCTAATCTTAATTTAAAATATACTAATAATTTTACTCATTTATATATACCTTGGTTATATAATTAGATTATAAACTATATAGAATACACTAATTTATTTAATATTAATACAAGATTTTGTCCTATTTACAAGGTAGATGTTTAGAGTTTTAGAAAATATACCCCAAAAATAACAAATCATAACTATTATTTCTATGACAAACTAAAATTTTAATTTTTAATAACCTCATTCTAACAAGTTTAAAAATTGTTAATCAAAAAATTAAAAAATAAAAAATTAGGTTAAGTTTTGTTAAATTTCTATTAAATCTTTAGAATTTTATTATATATACTTCTTAAACCAGATCTTTTATATGGTTTTTATTTTGGTATTTTAAAAAATGTATTAAATTAGGTTAATTAATTTATTTGATAATATAAATGATTTAATAGCTTTGATTAAACTTAGGTTAAACTCCTAGCATATTCTAGTTTTTTTTATTTTAAAAAATTATTTTTATAAATTATATAATGGTAAGAAAAAGAGCTTCGCATGGCTGGTAGAATTATTATTTATTATTTGGTTACAGTTTTTTAAAATTTGTTAAAAATTGCTGAATGTTAAAAGTTTAACTAGATTTTAACTTATATTCAATATTTTATTAATTTCTATTTATTTGTGTAATATTATAGTTATACTGATGAAATAATCAATCAATAGTTGAACTGATATTAACAAAAATTTTATTAAACTAAATTAATTTTTTTATAATTTCGAAATTCTGGATTTTGTTAAAAGAAAATATAAGAGTAGTAGTAGGTACTGTTAGACATTGAGAGTCATATACAAGCTGAGAAAATAAGCTAATTATAAAAATATTGAAAATTATAATTAAAAAAAAAAGAAATTAATATTGAATATAAATTTAAACTAGAAACTCTTAATTATTTTAATATAGTTAAAATATATTAACCTAGTTATTATGGAAGTATAATCCATCAGTATGGGTATTTTGGAGAATGGTCAATAAACACTCCAGAGTTTTAATATTATTTTCAAATTAAAAAAAGTTATTGAGGTTCAAATCATATCAATTATAATATATAAATTATTATAAATTATTAATAGAAAATAATATTCAGAATATGAGAATTAAATCTAATATTTTTTCTTAATAAGTTTTAATATTTTAATTAGTTATAAATAGCTTACTAGAATTTGGTAGAAGATATGTATTTTAAATCAAAATAAAATTTTTTAAATCTGATAATTAATAGTTTTATAATAGATTCTGATAATCTTTTTAATGAAAATAATAATAGTAAATTATTAATTATTAAATATTTATATTTAAATAATAATATCTATATATTTTTAAATTTCGAAAATAAGACTTTAGTATAAGATATTAAAAATTTAATATTAAATAATAAATATATTCTTAAAAGTTTTTAATAATATCCAGAAAGATAATAATAAATTATAAAAAAAATTATAATTATTTATTACTTTAATAATTTGTATATAAAAATTTAAAAATTCTTAAAATCATACTGTTTAATTATAATTGTTAGTAGGTATGTATTGGATAATTAAAATTTTAATAATTTTGATATTATAAAAATGTTTTTTTATTAACTGTTTAATTAACTAGCAGTATTAATTAAAGATTTTCAAGATTTTGATATTATTATAATTTATTAAATTTAGTATATTAAATTATTTTTATTTTATTATAAATTATTATATTAAAATTTTATTTTTTGTTGAAGAGAAGGATAATAAAAAGTTTTTAATGGATATTTACCAACTTGTATAAAATTAATTTTATGTTTTAAAAATTGTTATATTAATCAGTTATTTAATGTTGTTATGATTACTGATCTTAATTTAAAAGATAGTAGATGATAAGTAAATTTTTATGGTTTTATAATTGTTACTCTTAAAATATTTTTTAATATAATTAATGTTTTAAATTGACGAATTATTTTGATAAATAAAATAATATTTTATTTATATTTATTTTTATTAAATGATAAAAATTTTTTTATTAATATTTATATTAATTTACAAATATATAATACTTTTTATGATGGTGGTAGTTTGGTATAGGATTGTTAGTATTTGTGTATAATTTTATTTCATTTTGTTTTAATTTAAAGAGTATATGTGTATTATTTTTCTTTTTTTTTTAAATAAAGAATTTTATTTTTAAATAAATTATTAAAATTGTTTTTTTTAGATTCTGGTAATCTAATATTAGTTTTTTTTTTTTATTTAATATTATTCTATTTTAAAATAGTTTTTATTTAAAAAATAAAATAAAATAATAATTAATAGAATCTTTCTAATCTTTTAAGATTGGTAATATCTGATAAGAGATGAAAGAAAAAAACTAATTAATAAATATAATCTATACTTATTTAAAATTAAATTGATGAAGTTATTTAATTACTAGAAAGTGTGTTAAAAAAGTTTGTATTAATTATTAAATGTTTGGTTTTTGATATTACCCTTTTATTGAATTAAAATGGCAATACTAACCTTGAAAACGAGATTGATACTAATCTTTTGAATTATAATTTTGTTGAAAGTAAAATAAATGATGTTTTTATTGATCTTGTTTTATTAGTTAATTAATTAGAATAATTAAGTCTTCTAATTTCAGGATTTTTAGTGTCTGTTTTTTGATTTTTAAAGCACGCTCGTGGTTTGTTAATTTTTGATTTAAATTATGATTCAATTATTAATGATAAGTAAGTTAGACAATAAATCGAGGTTTTATTTTCAATCCTAAAATTATTTATTGGATGCCTGTTATCTACAACACCCTCCTTCTTCTTTTTAAGAAAGAATGTTTTAAGCACTAATATATTTAATCAAGCTCAATTTAGGATATTTTATTTTTATTTTATATTTTAAAACAGAAATTAAATTCTATTATAATTATTAGATATTATCGGATCTCTACAGTCCGATACTAGTTGTAAGTAGTAAAGTAATCAACAGAAAAGTGCAAAAAACACATTAATAAATAAAGAATTAATAGATTTTATACAAATAAAAGACAAAATGTTTATTTAATAATTCTTTAATAAAATCTGGCTAAATAATAATAAGATTTAATAATATGTTAAATGTTTATTAAAAATTAAATTAATAATTTTAACAATAAATTAAATAAATATATTTATTAAAATTATATATTATAATATTTTAATCATAAGGTTAGCTTTGCTATTTTATTGATAATTATTGTAACTATTTATAAGAATCTACAAAAAATCTTATGTTAGATATATACAATCTTATTAATTTTAATGTTGATATTTATTTTATATATATTAAAAAACTAATTAGTTTAGATCACTTAAATTTCTTAAAAAATAAAAATAAAATAAACTTTTGATTCTCTTTAAATATTGAAAATTTTTTAATAAATCATAATTATAAGTCCTCTTTTTTTACCTAGTTATTTATAAAATTTTAATTAATTAATATTAAAAATCTTCTAAAAATATAAAAATAAAATATAATTTCCTAATTAATTTATTAAATACCTATATTCTCATTTTTAATACAATCTATTTTTAAATAAGTTTAAAAAGTTGGGAAATTAATTAAAAAAATTAATAAATTAATACTAAAATAATTAATATATATAATAAGTCAAACATCCAGAAGCCTATAATATATTCTACTAATTTAATTAAATATTTTTAATAATTTATTAGAAAATTTTAAATAATGGTTAATAAAAATTCTTATTAATATTTATAAACATATAATACAATCTCACACCAAATTCTTAAAGTCTGCCTCTACTATTAAAAATATTTTTTAAAATATTTTTTTTATTAATAATAAAAAAGTAGCTACACTTAAAAAATTAGTAAATTTATAATAAAGATTTGGAGAAAGACTAAAGGTATTATATAAATAACTTTTTTTTATATATTTATCAGCTTTTATATATAATATTTTAATATAAAAAATCTTTTAATTAAATATTTTCACCCAAACTATATAAATTTATACTTAACTACTAAAAGTCCAATTGAAAATTACTATTATTAAAAAAATTTTTAAGATTATCTTAATTAATAATATTTAAGAGTTTATATTAATTATAATATCATTAAAATTATCAATTAAATTAACATCACAAATAATTTTCCAATAATATAAAATCATTAAAGTTTTTGTGGTATAATTACTCTCAGACATTCAAAATCTTGTAATAACCGCTGAGGATGTAGTGCTCGCTAACTTTAAAAAACTTCCAAAAAATAAAAGTCCTCTGGATCCTCTAAGTCCTCAGAGGACTGGGAGGACAACACAATTTTTTGCTGATGTATTAGTATTTATATTTAATTTTAAATATATATTAATTATCCTTTTCTAAAAATATTTTGAAGTTTAAATTTTAAGTTATTAATTTAATTTAATTATTATTTTTTTTATATACTATTTATTTATATTATCTTTATCTCATATAACCTACACAAATAAAAATTCTACATAAAATAATAATTTATATTAAAAAATATATTTATACCAGATATTAATTTTATAAAATAATTTTAACTATATAAAATATAATTTTTATATAAATCTCCATATTTTATAAAAATAAATTTTTTATAGAAATTAGTTTTACACAAAACCTATTCCTTAAAAAAAAAAAATAATATTATAGATTTATAATCTTGATAATATAAATTACTTATATTATATTTTATATTATATTATTTTTAATTTTGCTTTATTATATCTTTTATAAAGAAATTATTTATTTATATATTATATTTATTTATTTTATTTAAATTTTTATATTACTATATTTATATATTATATAATAATATTATATAATTGCAATTTTGGTATAAGTGATTTTATAATCCCTAAAATATTATACATTTATTTAAGTTATATAAATAATCTTACAATATATATAATCATTAATATTTATATAAAATATTATTATATATATAAAACTATCATTAGAACTAATAAATAATTTTTATTTTTCATCAATCAACTCAAATATAATACAAATTTATAGTTTGTTATAACTTTTATTATTATTATACTTTCTATCTAATAGTTTTACTATTCCTAGTAATAAGTATATTTCCTTAAATCAAGACCTGAATAATAAAACTGAAAAACAGAAACCAGAATAAACTTGCTATGACCTCCCAGGGCCACAGGTGTAACAAAAATATTTAATAAAAAAAAAAGTAAATTATTTAATAATAAATCTTTTTTTAATTTAATTTAGTTTTATGGTATAGCATAATAATTAAGGTTTTTTAATTATATTTTTAGAGGCTAGTATTCACCCTCATACATCTTAAATAATAAATAAATTTAGAATTTTTAATATATTAATAATATATAAATTAGTTCTAGAATATTTAAATATAAAAATATATAAGAGTAAAAAATATTTAAAGAATATATTTAAATTTATTGAAATTTAATAAAAATTTTTATTAATTTTAAACAACTACCCAAAAGCAAACTCAATAATAAATTATATAATAATATATATTAGTTTATAATATTATTAATCATCCTCTTTTTTTTCTATTATTATTATTACTATTATCGTTTTTATTTATTTTATTTTTATTTAATATCTAGTGTTTTTGTGAAGCTCTTTAACCTCAAATAAACTCTAAAAATTCTATACCTATTAATAATTTATATATTAAACAAGTTATTAATTCTAAAATATTATTTTTAATATTTTTATTCTAGTGTTAGAATAAAGTATAATAACAAACTATTAAAAATTATTTATTTCTAAAATCAAAAATTTAAAATAAATTAAAATTTTAATAAGATAATAAATTATAATCTTAATTAAATATTAGAAAATAGAGTAGATTTTTTTTTTTCTAACCTAATTTTTAATATTACTAATCTATATATACTTAATTTTAGATATTTTAAAAATGTAATTCCAAAATAATCTCAAAATAATAACAAATTTTTTAAAAATACTACTAATTTTTTAATTGTTTTTTTAAATATATTTATATATTTTAATTATCCAAAATCTAATTCTAATACTGAAAACCTTGATAAAACCAAAAATTCTGATTTATTTGAAGATTTTGCTGATATTAAGTTAATTTTTATATTTATTAATTTTAGATGTAAAAATTTAAAACTAGAATATTTAAAAAACTTAGATAGTTTAATAGTAAATACCAAAAGATCAGCAGTAGTGGTAAAATTATTTAGATTATTAAGTAAAAAAGATAATAAAAAAAAATCTAATAAAAGTATAAGTAAAAAACCTGCTAGTAAAAAATCAAGTAAGTAATAAATTTTTAGAATTTTATTTCAAATTACAAAAAAACTTTGATTAATAAGTATGAAATAGTACCTATTATAAAAAAAAAAAAAAAAGTTGTGAAAAATAGAGCTAAAGATGGAGCTAAAGATGATAGTAAAAATAATGATAAAAATAATGATAATAATAATGATGATGATAATGATGATGATGGTGGCAGAGTTGTACCACTAAGAAGAAAGAAGTACAGAATTAGTAAGTATTTTAAAATAATAAATTATAAAATACTAAGAATTAGCTAATAACCTCTTAATTAAAAAAATTAATATTAGTATAACAATTATAAAAAACAATAAAACTATAAAAATTTCTGGAGTTAACAACATAATTAAAAAATAATTTTTTTGGAAATTAAAAAATAAAAATCAGAATTTTATAAAAGATTTTTAGTATTTATTAATAGTTTATATTAGGTAAAAAATATAGCAAGGTTACTAATATAAAAATTATTACTGATTTTGATTCAAATAATCTTAATTATACTTATTTTAAATTAAAAGATAAAATAATTGTTAAGATAAATTTAAAGAATAAGTTTTTATAAGATACTAAAAATTTATTATAAAATGCTAATTTATATATATAAATTAGGTTAAATTTAAAAATCTTATTCTAAATGATAATTAGTAAGTTGTTATTAACTTTTTAACAATTATTTAAATTAAAAAATTAATATATCAAATCACAGAATCGGCAGACTTCATAAATCTGACATTAAATAATAACAAAAAAAATAGAAAAAATGATGGAAACAGTGGAGATAGTAGAGATGGGGGCACCAGACCCTTAAGCACAAATAAAAAAAAAAATGATGGATGTAAGGTAATAAATTTTATAAATCTTTTAAATTATAAATATAATATTTTACACTATATTAATGGCTAATGGGAGTGGACTGGCTGGGAAGATCTTAATATTAAGTAAAAAAAAAATTTATTTTTAAAATTATAAAATTAATTTATTTTGGTATTATGGAAGGTGTGATCCTTATAAATAACTAGATCAATGTTGGAAGTCCGAAGCTGGCTAATAATAATTTGGTAAAATCCGTTTTTGTTGGTTTGAAAAAAATTGTTTAGGATGTGTTTAAAAAATGTAAAGAAGGTATGAGAACTGCTTTGGAATATGCTGTTTTAAATAGATATATATATTTTGATAATAGTTTTATAAGAAACTTTAGGAGTCTTTAGTTAAAAGTGAAATAAAAAAAACAAAAATTAAGAAGGCTAGGAAGAAAATAAATGAGAAAAAATTATAAAAAGTTATTAACAATAGTAAGTATTTGTTAGTTTATAATTAAATACTAAAAATCTGCTAACTTATTTTTATAATTATTTTTAATAAATTTACTATTAATATTTTTTCCACCACCACCACCACCTCAAAATCATCAAAAGTTTTAGTTTTACCTCTTTTTAAAATTTACATTAAAATCTAAATATTTTATCTAAATAATATTATTAGATTTATTTTTACTTAAAATAATATGAACTATTTATACAAAAACTTTAGAAGTCTGAAAGTAAATAGTTTTAATATAATTAAATTTTATAATATAAATATAGATCAGATTATTATAACTTTAGTAGATTTAAACACTTTTATAGCTACAGAAAATAGTAGGATAGTTTTAATTTATTTGTAGTTAGAAGAAAACTACACCAAACTAATAAAAAATAATAGCTATTTTTTATATAAAAAAATTATTTTAATTAATACTTTAAAAATATAGTTAGATCATATATAAGCAGTAATCTAAGGAGGTATAGTAATAATAAAATTATACTATCTTTATATTATTTTTTATTAAATTTTTTAAAATTTTAATTCTTTTCTAGTTAGTAGAATAGTTTGGTTAAATTCTAAAAAAGTAATAGTAGTAATAGCAGTAATAATAGTAGTAAAATTAAATAAAATAGATTAAAAATATTGAAAAGCTGATAAAAAACTAGATTAAAAAAATTAAAAAAACTAAAATATAATTAGTCAATATATTTTCTTTAAAAATTTAGGAAAATTAAAAAAAATCTATTAATAGCAAGAGTATTAGAAAAAATTATAATAATCTTTTAAAAAATTATAATAAAGGTATTTTTATTTAAATTTAATCATATACTTAATGTAAGATTGATTGGTCTAATAGATAACTTATAATAAAAGTGATGTTTTTTTTTAAAGAATGTATATTTTATTTAATTAATTGAGTGATAAAGAGGTTGCAGAAGGTTTATAATAGATTTTCAATATTTACCTCCAGCTAAAATAAAAAATATTATTCAAAAAGATTTTTTTAAAAAAAGGAAGAAATATAATGATCGATAATTGAAATTATATATATATATATAAATCTAACAGATTTTGAATTTTTTTAGAAGTATTCTGAGAATTTTGAGTATTTTTTTTTATACTTTTAATGATTTTTTTTATTATTGATTTAAATATATTTAATAAAAAAGACTTTTGATGAAGTACTAGTCTCTGAGTGTCTGAGGCTATTTTCTACACAACCCCTGTAACCTCTTAACACCACCAAAGATCCTCTCAGGCTACCAGATTTTTTGCTGATGAATGTTTAAAATAAAGATAATATTTTAATTAATTTATATTTATAGTTATATTAGAAATGATTTAGATAATATAATAAAAATAAATATATAGTAAGTTTATTTATTTAATATAAATAAATATATAAGTAATTAACAATTTAAAGATTAGAATATAATTTGGGATAAGTTTCTATAACTTCCTAATATTAATGTTGGTTTTCTATTTAGATTTCTAATATTTATTTATAAAATTATTTGTAATTTTATTATAATTGGGAATTTTATTATTTTAATTAGAGCTCATGTTCAACATTTATATTATATTTTTGTAGTTAATAGGCATATATTTCTTTAATTTATTATAAATAAAAAAGGTGTTTATTGGGTATACTTTCAAGTTAAAAATTATAAATTAAAATTTTTTAATTTAAAATAATATAATAATATAATTTTTAATATTTAACTTTTTAATTTATTTAAAATTATATAATAGTTTATTTGTATAACTTTTTTTAAACCATTAATATATATTTATAAAAATATATTATTATAATAGGGAAAACCCGCCTCAAACTAGGAAAAAAACCAGGATTAAATCAAAAGATAATAAAAATTTATATTAAAGTATTATCTTAATTTAGTAAAATATCAGTTTTTTTTTTTCTTAATAAAAAACCCAAATTGGGGAAGAGTAAATTGATTTCCTGATTCAAAAAATTTTTCTAGGCTTGTTCCTTGCCATCCCTAGTATATTTTAAACACTGCTTATCGATAAGAACTTATCAGATTACGTAATCAAATCACGTGATCACCAAAATTTTTATTATATAAATTTAATTAAAATTTAGTAAAAAAAAATAAAAATAAAAAATTGAATTTTAATTAATTTTTTTTTAATTTTTTTAATAGTTTTTTTGGGTTATAAATTTAATTAAAAACCATAATTTTAACTATTTTTAATAATTTATTACTATTTTTAGTAAATTTGTTACTATTTTTAGTAAAATAGTTTCTTAACAGTACGGTTTTTATTAAAATTTATAATTTTTAAAACCATATTAGGGTTTTTTTAAAAAAAAAAACCAACCCATAAGTGGTTTCTACCATCAAAAAACTAAATTGTGGGTGGTTTCAACCATCTAAAAACTAACCTGTGGGTGGTTTCGACCCTCTAGAAACCAACCCAACCCGCCCCATATCGCACTCTACCCACGGGTTAGTTTTTTAAAAAAAAAAAAAAACCAAAAACTGATTTAAAAATTATGAAAACGATGTAAAATTGTATTGTTAAGAAACTGTTTTAAATTAAATTACGTGACCACCAAAATTTTTATTATATAAATTTAATTAAAATTTAATAAAAAAAATAAAAACAAAAAATTGAATTTTAATAATTTTTTTTTTTTAATTTTAATTTTAATTTTTTTAATTTAATTTTTTGATTTTTTTTATGAATATAATTTAAAATTAGGTGTGGGAGATTTTGAAATATGCTAAAACGACTAGTGCTTTTTTAGCGAGTTTTTAAATTAAATTTAATTAAATAAAATTAAACACTAAACCGTTTATAAACGAAAAATACGAATTGATTGATTTTTTTTTTGAAAATTCAAAAGTTTTCAAAAAGTTTTTGGATTTTAAAAAGTTTTTTTGATTTTGCATTTTTTTTGAAAATGTTTTGTCGAAAATATAGCCGAACACACCTCCATATATACGACGTATACGTATATAGTACGACGTATACGCATATACGACGAATACGTATATAGTACGACGTATACACATATACG
>JAJTUB010000163.1:0-13167 GCA_036971345.1 Dactylellina drechsleri | reverse complement strand
CATGTCAAGCTCTAATAACATTTTTTTCTAATAAGTATTGAACTTAATAGATTTTCTTTTAAATTTATTATTTAGGGTATTAAAAAAATTCTTTAGTTGATATAATTTAATACTGTTAAATAATTTAAAATCTAAAAACTTGATTTTATTATTTATAAAAAGCGCAAAAATGTTTTGTAGTTTTATTTATTTGAATATTATTAGGAGTGATTTAATTTGGGCGATTATAAATTTTAGAATAACAATTTAAATTTTTGTAAATTTTCTTATAACTAACATTTTTTTGTTTTTTAGATACCTTAGTACTGGAAGATATCTTTTTAATATTAGATTAATAAAATTATAAAATAACAAAGTATAAAAATTAAATATAATAGATATAAAATATTAAATAATATAAAAGATATTATAAAATTTAATAATTATAAGTGTATATAATTAAATTATTACTTAAGTTATTGCTTGATTTTCTAAAGTATATAATAACAGAACACGCAGCTTTAAATAAATAATTTCAATAAAGATAACATATAAAAAGAACATAGAAATAACATATGAAAAGGATATAAAAATAACATATGAAAAGGATATGGAGATAATATATAAAAAGGATTTTATAAGTCTTATTTTTTTTTCTTAAATTTGCATTATTCTTTGATTTATAATAATGCTTGTACTTCTTTAAAGACCATGCGTAATGCACTATCTGCCGCTTCTACTTCTGTTTTCAGTTCCTCATATTGTGTCTTCTTTACAACCCTTGATTTAGAGCATGCTGTTGTGCTTTTTAATATCCTTTTGTTGTTGCTAGTGTTGAAACTCCGTTGTTTTGAAGAGCCAGTCGCAAGTACTAGGCAAAGCCTTTGATATATTGTGTTCATGATTATAATTTCCATAAAGCTAAGCGACTGCAAGAGAAATTCCTTAATGTCGTCTACTGGTATTGGTTAATTAATATCCACGAGTGCCGACTCAAAATTATCAGAATATTCAACTTGCCTTGGCTTTGTAACAGCTCATCCGTATCTACCTGCACGGCTGGGACTGCATCTAAGAGGAGTTCCTTTGCATATGCTGCCGCTGTGATTGCCGCATGACCTACCACTGCTTATTTTTATGAGAATCCGAATAATTGCAAATTCTTTGAATTGCTAAGCATGGGAAAGCATCATAAGGCCAGTGGTTTTTATTTTAAAACAATAGATATTAAACTCTTTGGCAATCATGTCCCTTCTGAGTCCACACTTTATAATCTAATTACCAGACGCAATCACATCATAGTGGATGACAAGGTTCGAGGTAGTCCAAGGCGCCCGAAATACCGGTCTGCTAGTATCACAGCTTTAGCATGTATTCCCATAAGAATGACTATAGTTAGCTTTAAAAAGTTGATCAGCCTAGGCCCTGCTGGGATGCGCAAATTTGGATCCAGCATCGGGGTACTTTTGAGCAATATCCAAAATGAATGTGGGAATCTTCAGTCGTTGAAGTCTGTGGTCCACTCGCAACTTGTTTACAACATTAAGGAGTAACGTGGGTGGTTTATCCAGCACACCAATAGGCTGAAAGTAACCATCTGGAAGCGTTTTCCTAAAATCATACTAGATAACACCTGGTAGGCTTTGGTTGGTATGCTGGAACAAGAAGAATTGCTGCGCCTCTCTTGACTCTCACCAAAAGTGGAGGCGAGATTGGCGATACATTAACCGGAACAACGACCAAAGCTTCACAGATTGACAACATAAACCGTTCAAAACACGAGGGAGTAATACCACCCATTCTGCAGATACGCCAGTACTTAGTTTCTGGGCTAAGAAGGTCTGGTGAACCAAGATTTGGGGCGCAAGGCAGACCGACTCCAAGACGCGCGCCTGCCTCGATTGACTTGACTAAGCGCCCCCACCCTTTGCAACACCCGAGTCTGGCAACACTGCGAGACCACTCCCACCAACTGGTAAATACACTTATAATCTTTAGATGGATTATACAGTGCTGTATTTACTAAATATTACTCTTCAGAGTTTGCCTCTGGCTATATATATCAATAATATTTTTGAAATGAACAGATATCTTTTAATTTAACTTATCTACACTTAAGTTACCTAGCGGAAAGAAAATATAGTTTAAATAATCATTGAATCTACAACGGTCGCCTATTATCACAATTCTCCACCTGACTTTGACATCAAGCAAACGTAGACATATAATAGCACGGTTTGGAAGCTTCCAGACCCACCAGTAGCTCTACCTCGTAGCAGCAAGCTCATCTGAACATCTACCAACCTTGCCAAAAGTCTATCTTGCCCTGGGACGGACGGAAGCTCCTTAGATAACATTCTAGCTAGGCAGGCACTGTGAGTAATCTAAAAAAAAAGTTAGACACCTATCCTAAAGATTATAAGTTCCTTGGTCACTCACAAGGATTGCCGTAAGTGCACGTGGAGCCTGATGCGCATTTTGTGGGACCCTAAGCAGAATCATCAGTCATTTCTTCAAAAACATTCAAGTTAGCGGTATCATAGACTTACAGTATATCCTATTCCGCCACATTGCCCATAAATGGTGGCCGTGCTTTGAGGTGCTGAAACTGTAGTTGTAACCGCTACAGAAGTTGTGGTCGTCGCTTTCAATGTAGTAGAAGTAAGACTCGATCCGGAAGTCGTAGAACTCGATCCGGAAGTCGTAGATTCGTATGAATTCGGTCGTGCCGCCCAAGTCGGCATAGGAGCGTTTGAAACCGTTCCCACTCCACCCTCAACCATTGCTCGAACATGCAAAGACAGAGATTTCAATCCCGCAGGGTTCTTCTGCAAGTTCCATAGGGATATCGCAAGAGTGTTCGCTCCGTTATAGTTCAAAATACCTTGAGCTGCATCCCAGAAACAAAAGTCAATAGTGTGTATTGTCGAGGATAGCAGCCACCAAATCCATTGGGACAGCACTTACGAATGGGGAAGGAAACTTGAGGGCCAATGTTATCGATGTATTTTCCGAAATGGTAACCATTTACATATATCTGAGCTCTGAGAGGAGATCCACCGATAGAGTTGCCAAGATCAATAGACATTGGGTAGTCAACACCAGATGGGATGTCTAGGTTGAAGGTCGTTCTAAGATCTATTTTAGCGTTCAATTCCGATTTTTTTTGAGGCCAATTCGGTGATACCTGTAAAATTCTATAGCTGGCCCGCTAGGTCCTGTTAACGGAGACTTGGCTGCCCAATTAGTATCATCAAATCCCGGAAGATGCCATCCTAGTGAGAAATGGAGCATATTAATAAAGCCCGTCGAAATTCTGCCAAACTATAGAAAATACGTAATACCTTGTCGTTCCCCGTACAAGCCGCCCTCATTATAACCACCGCGGACAGTGTCTACATACTGATATAATCAGCAACTATCGTCTGTGACGGTTGGCACACGTAGAACTTACCTTCTCTCCGCCGAGATTGCCGGTAACTTTCCAGCCATTTAATGTTGGAGTCGCTCCGTTGAAGGAATATGCGGAGATACCTCTGTAAGCTTTAAAGGAATCCGTGTTTGCAGTCCTAGGTTCTCACAGTTAACCGCTATCGAATTCACTTGAGATATCGCATTCTAGACTTACCAATTCTGTTCAAGTCCTGAATGGTCTTGAATAACAGTAATAACGTGCTTCGACCCATTTGCCCACGTAGATAAAGTAAAAGTATCGCTGTGCGAGCCAGTCCACCCGTTTCCAGTCCAGGCACCGATGAATACTCCATTGTCCCAAACGCTATATCCAAAGCCACTTCCTCCTTGAACAGTAACTTTAAAAGCAGTTTCGCCGCCAGTGGCAGTAAAGTGTCCTCTCCAAAGAATGTTACCAGTATGAAAGCCGTAATCAGAAGCATATAGTATCACAGGAGTAGAAGGCTTCTGAGAATTTGGCGTATAAGTATTGCTGGCACTAACCCATTTAGAATCATCATAGGAGCTTTGAATCTCTGGCAAACTATCGGCATATTTCCAAGTTAAACTGGAAAGGGTTGGTATAGTAACTGATGGGAGAGTAGGTGAATAGCTGCCTGCAAAGGATCCATATGTGGTCTTTGATAAGCTAAGGCCTTTTCCATTCCAGGTGATGGTGGAAACGGCGCTTCCGGCAAAGACCTCGAAGGTTGTTGTTCCGTTCGTATCTCCAGACAAAGCGAGAGTATTACCTGAGAAGGTAGCAGCTCGAAGCAAATATCCACCCTTCACAATTACAGGTATACTAAGGTCTGGAACCCAGAAATTATAGGCGTCTACACGATCAACGACATACAACAATATGTTGCTGCTTAATGAAATTACCGTCTCTCCAGTGTGTTGATACTGTATGGTAAACGTGGAACCGCTTTGCCTCGACGATACACTACCTGAATTACCGCTCAGAACACTTGATGTGAGCGTAGCCGAGGTAATAAAAGCAGTCTCTCCTGTTTCGCCTGTATTTGCGTAAAGCACGATAATTGTTTTTCCATCAATTACTTGCCATGTTAAAATTTCAGATGTGGAGTAAAGGATGTTGGCACCGCCAGCAGAGTAGTCAGTTACGATAGTTTTAGAATCGCGGGATGGAAGCACAAAATTAGCATTGTTTAAGGTCGGAACGCTAAGGGTTCCAGCGCTTGTGGTAAGTGAAAGCTTCCAATTAGAGTTAGTTAACTCGTTCGGGTTGGACTGGCGAATTATGTTAAAGCGAGTTTTACCGCCAACATTGTCTTTCAAGGTCGTAATGGTCATTTGCGAACCACTAGTTGAAACTGTCGCTGGTGTCCCAGGAGTGGAGGTTAAGTATGCAGGACTAACTTTCAAAAAGAGAGCCTGGAGCTTCTCTTCGTAGTATTTCTCCCGGAGAGTTCGGTCTTCGGCGATTGCAGCTGCGTAGTCATATCTGTAAAGTTTTATTTAGTAACTCACTACTCTAACGATCGCTACTATGAAATAAGTCTTGAACTCATGACGTACGACGTGTAAACACCAGGATGTCCAATTCGGCCTATTTGGATATCGATTAGTTCCACATAGTATAATTTTAATAACTTCATTCCAGTTGCACTTACCCCAGTTTGTACCGCCGTATGTCATGTATATATTGAATATTGTAACAGCAGATGCATATATGTCCTTATAGAAAACTTAAGACTCGTATGTTAATCTCAACCTGATCAGAGGTTTGGATGATAAGTAAGCTAATCACCTCGGGCGAACTGCGGTCCAAGAAGTTGGTTGCATGCAGCCCAACCAGTTCCTCCCCTATCCATGGATCCACAATTAGATTTTTTGCAGAATACGAGCGACGAATCTATGAATGATGATTGACTAGTCCAACATACCAACCATCGAATGATCCGCCTTGATATTCAACTATTGCATGAGGAGTATTAGGAGCTGTTCCTTCATGAGATCCCCAGAAATTTGGAACGGAAGGCCAAGATGTAGGATTTGCGCAGTTGAAACCTTTGGCCACAAAGTCAGCTGTTGTGTGTATACAGACTACTATTTCCGAATATCCCATTTGTGTACTAACCGGCGGGATAAGAGTCGTATCCATAGATATTCACTGACTTAAAATTGCCAGCTGCCATGAGGTTATGTTAGTAGACATTGGAAATATATACTTCGGGAAATACGCCATACCAGCCCAAGCATCATTGCAAATAGTAGGGATGATGACTCCGTTGTTATGTAGAATACTTAAAAGGTTGTTCTCGTAATTCTTATCTTCGGATGAACCGGAAGGAAATGAAGTGTATTCATTTTCGGGCTACAGGATTTAGATTTTCAGTTAGAGTTATAACTTGCTTTGGAACAGAATTGACTAGCATCTTACTTGGACCAAGATGATCGGGCCACCGTTGGTAATCTGATTCTTCGCTATGATCTGGCTGACGGAGTTCCAATATGGCTGCCATGCACTAGTATAATTTGCATTTGAGTTTCTCCAAAGCCCTTCAACCCGAGTTCCCCATCCCGGAAAGCCTCCCCTAGTTTTAATGTTAGCATGAAAATTCTTCTAAACGGCCCAGGAAATTATAACACTTACCCAGTAGCCTCAGCGTTGATCTAGAATTAAATGATATGGTTAATAGGTATCATATGAGATTCATTACTTCCAATACTTACATAAGGACCCGGTCTCGCAAGAAGCCATATGTTGGCCGCCTTGGCCGCATCGAAGAATGGCTGTAGATCATGGATACCATTCCAGTTGAAGTTACCACGTTCATATTCGATAAACCCCCAATGAACGTAGAAAGATACACAGTTGAATCCCATCGCTTTAATTTTCTGAAATATATCTAAATGGAGACCCTGAACAGGGTTTCTAATATATTTTTTAGATCCGAATTTAATTCAGAGCATAATGTTCCAACATTGTTCGTACATACCTGAATGGATGGACTTCTCCACTATACAACATAACTCTGTTGCCATTTACCGACAAGCTGTATTTATCCCAGGTCACCTACGTTTCATTATTGAATTATGTTTGAATCTTTAGATAGAACGGGTAGAATTGCGGCTTACCACAGTTTGGCTAGAACTTTGTCGAATTCTCAGGCCAGGCGGTGACTCTTGTGCCGGAGAGGCCGCTACAAGAGCAGCTGCAGCCGCTGCGAATGCAATGCTTCCAAATAGCACCATGTTTATTTTGAATAATCAATAAGCAGTGTGGATTTTACAGTCGGTTCGCAACTGTAGGGCAATCCAAGTCAGTGGTTTAGCAATAAAGATCGAATCTACTTCCATTGGAGATGTTGGCATTATTTAATATTTTAAAGTTTTCTCAATGTACTACAGTATGAGACGATGCGCGAGTTATACGATTGACCGCTAAGGACGCGCTTCCGTGGTTCCGTGGGTAACTCAAGCCGTGGATCCGTCGTTTTACAATATCCTTGAACTCGCTTCCCCGTGGTTCCGAGGATAATTCGAGCCGTGGTTTATCCTCAAACTTACCGATCTTCTCAGTTGCGATCAAAGGAAGTTATATTATATTAGGCATTTATCCGAGTTATTAGTTGATCGACGGATATACGTATATTCACACAGAGGTATATATGGATGTGAAATATTGAGAACATCATCCGCGAAGCCGGAAAATCGGGGTAAATCTGGAGAATGGAGAATGCCTTCACAATTGATATGTATATATGCCTACGCATAATACCCTCATTTTGAAACTTGCTTGATCCTTGTAAATCTTGAAATACGACCCGCGGGCCCGGGGCTGGAACACACTCAAGACGAGACTCTCGAGTGATTTGCAGCTGGCGGTACTGGCTGCGGGATGTAGGTAAGAACCGTTGATGAAATGATGATTGGAAGTGAATGCGGCCAACCAAGCAATACAATGCTGAACTTTTTATACTTAAAGCATTCGAGCCTACAGGAAGAAGAAACACATCTTATTGGGTAGGACATATAACGATGACATTCCGCTTAAGGAGATATATTCCATCGCGTTGTTCAACTTCCCGCTATTTACATGCTCTAATGAGGATTGAGAAATAGCTCCACTGTTTCAGATAAGAGTCATATCCCAGAACGAATGTAAGTTGTAGAGCGATTGTGAAATGGTGAGGGTCGTGCTTTGATTCTTCAAGATCGCGGATTGAGATCAAACATGTTTGCGAGTTGCAAAAAATGGCTAATAATAGGTATCAATACGTATCTGCCGAGAGCTTGCCTTCTGCATTGCTTTTAAAAGGAGCCTCGACTCAAGCAATTTTCCCAGAGCACTCTAACACTATATCGGCACTATCGGCAATATTAGTTGTATTTAGGCTAAAGCAGACAGGGGTTAATCTGTGGAACATCAACTGCTTCTACCGGTAAGTCTTTTCGGTACCGGGGTTGATTTGTGGAACACTAACTAGCGGATGCTCGTGATCCCTACTGGATCTGAGTGTGGAAAACGAGTGCTCGTGTCAACCAACATCATATAAGAAAAGTACCAAGATTTGGTAATACATATATTTGTGTTAAGCACTAGAGTGCGACATGGGGCGGGTTGGGTTGGTTTCTAGATGGTCGAAACCACCCACGGGTCGGTTTTTAGATGGCAGAAACCACCCACGGTTTGGTTTTTTTTTTAAAAAAAACCCAACACGGTTTTAAAAACCATAAATTTTAATAAAAACCGCACCGCCAAGAAACCATTTTACTAAAAATAGTAATAAATTACGGTTTTTAATTAAATTTATAATCTAAAAAAACCATTAAAAAAAAAAAACCACTTAGCGGTTCCTTACGACCCATATCAAACCACCCAGCGGTTCCTCACAACCCCTCTCAAACCGAACCGACCCGCTGGTTTTTGGGTTAAAACCAACCCATGTCGCACTCTATTAAGCACTCATATCAACTATATAAAATTATTAAATTTAAATCAAAACAAAAGTAAAGCAAAATTTAAACTAATAGTTAGATTAAAGGTAAATAACAACATATATATATATATAAATTTATCAACTTGAAATGGTTAAAACTTGAATAAAAATAAATACCAAGTTAAATTAGAAGATAATGATTAAATTAAAAAATAATAATTAAAATAAAAATAAATAATCAATCAAATTATGGGATAATAATTAAATTAAGTGTGGATAATTAAATTAAAAATAAATAATTAGATAAAAAATAAATAATTAATAATAAAACAAAATAAAAATAAATAATTAGATTAAGGATAAATAGTTAAATTAAAGGTGAATAGTTAATTTGAATTTAATTATAAATTTAATTAAAAATTAAGTTATAATAAAATGTAGAATTCGCCATGGGTTGGTTTTAACCCAGAAACCAACGGGTTGGGTCGGTTTGAGGAGGTCATAGGTAGAGCTTGACATGGGGCGGTTTTAATCCAGAAACCGTCGGTGCGGGTCGGTTTGAAGGGGGTGATGGGGAACTGGTGAGTGATGCGAGCACAACAAAAACAACACAAAGTCAAGCCCAAACCTTATCTCCGTATCCACGTTATTACTTTATCTCCATATCCACTTTGCCACATTATCTCCATAACCAGTCCATCGTGTTATTGCCATGTTCAGCTTATCATGTTATCTCCATGGCCTTATCATAATATTATCTCCGCGCATTTGTCCTATAAAACCTATAATCCGCAACTCCATGTATTTAAAAAATCAAGCAACAATTTAAGTATCAACCCATATACACGCTAGTAACCTCTTCGCCTTGTGACATTTGTGTATTACTTTGATGCACTGACTGGTCCATATATGATTTCTTACATTGAAGGCTCGAGGGCTCGAGGCTCGACGGCTCGAGGCTCGACGGCTACAAACTCGTTGGTTGACTGCATGGTAACGGGTATCCCGATCTTGTAGCATGCTTAGCGGTTACTATTCTCAGTACGAATGTTTTGACTTAGTACTTGCCAATGTCACGGTAATCCTTCCGCTGAAGTAACGTATACTCTTCTTCGCCGTTATTTAATTCTCGGACGGTGTTGGCAACGTGACGACGAATATAACAATGAAAAGATTCGATCTTTTTACGGTAATCCTCTGCGACTTTTTGCACTTTGTTGGTAATAGTTCGTAATGATATACGTTTTCAACGCTTAAATCCTTCAGACCACTTGCGGGAGAACTTGAATTCATCTGTAAGGTCACGGGCCTGTTCTTTGTACAATTCCTTTGTCGTGACCATGAACCAAGTGCGCTTTACTTTAGCACTTATAGCGCGTAATTGCTCGAAACGTTTATATAAGATATCTTTGATATCTGGCAGAGTGGGACGGTCTCTCTTTGAAGTGTAACGTTGATTCTTTTGCAGTATGAGAATCTTATTCTCATTTTAACCCAATTTTTTATTGTCACGCCGTCATCTGGCAGTTTAAGCTTCTGTGAGATCTTATAGGTGGACCATCCTATATTTTTCAATTTATTATAGGTAAAAATAGCATCAAGTTTGTACTCTCTTGTAATCACTTCCTCGGAAAATTGTTCATCTTCTTCGTAATCATTGTGACATTCGAGTTAGAACAGGAGGGTGGAAATGTCGCAGGGCAAGGTTTCTGTGCTTCTAGGGTATCGTCCCATGCTATATGGACGTTTAAGAGAGGAAATGGACTGTTTAGTTTACATTTTGGCGGTTCATATCGTGACAATGGTCGTTTACGGTAGTAATCGGGAGAAAAGGAGTGAGGTGTTGCGTCTGTTGCGAATTTATAGTAACAAATTTAAAACTAAATCGAGTCAGGGGTTGTTGTGATTTCCCCTTTGATGGTCCCTTGAGTTATTATTGAATATCTCACGGAGCCAGTTCACCGTGATCAAAGCGTGACTATTAAATAACTCACGTATCAAATAACTTTATAGTACCAAACATAGTATAAGTCCGTGCGGGTAGCCTAAAACAAGGTATGCTAATGTGCGCACGTCGTGTTTTAGCTCGAAAACTGGCTTTGAAAATTTTTTATGAAGATTTTCACGAGTTTCAAGGCACCAGAGTTGTAATGTTACATGTTGCCTAATACCTAATGTATTCAGACAAGCACGCTGAACCTCTTGCGTATTAATATATTTATATACTTATATATACTACATATTAATTTTAACAATTTTCTTCTCTAAACTTTTCTTTAATAATTATTTAAAATCTTAATAATAAATTGTTGTATTTTTTTAATATGGGGATTTCAACAACTCACTGCTACACCTTGCCCTAGTACCTCTTGTACTCTGACAAGCACGCTTCGCTTCTAGAGTTCGACATTATTAAAAAAAAAAAAAAACCACCCAGCGGTTCCCCATGACCCCCCTAAAACCGAACCAACCGCTGGTTTCTGGGTTAAAACCGACCCATGTCGAACTCTAATGAGTACTATATTTTTAGTGGTTATTACAAGACTCTAAGTGTCTGAGAGTAACTATATTATAAAAATTTTAAAGATTTTATATTATTAAAAATCATTTGTGATGTTAATTTAATTAATAATTTTAATAATATTATAATTTAATATAAATTTTTAAATATTATTGATCAAAATAATTTTAAGGATTTTTTTGATGATAGTAATTTTTAATCAAACTCTCAACAATTAAATATAGGTTTATATAATTTAGATAAAAATATTTGGTTAAAAAAATTTTTTTTATATTAAAATATTATATATAAAAGTTGATAAATATATAAAAAAAAGTTATTTATATAATATTTTTAATTTTTTTTTTGGATTTTTATTATAAGTTTATTAGTTTTTTAAATACAGCGGTCTTTTTATTATTAATAAGAAGAATATTTTAAAAAATATTTTTAATAGTAGAAGCAAATTTTAGGAGTTTAGTATAAGATTATATTATGTGTTTATGAATGTTAATAAAAATTTTTGTCAACTACTTTTTAAAATTTTCTAATAAATTATTAAAGATTTTTAATTAAATTAGTAAAATACATTATAAATTTCTAAATATCCAATTTATTACACATATTAATTATTTTAATACTAATTTATTGATTCCTCTAATTAATTTCTTGACTTTTCAAATTTATTTAAAAATAGATTGTATTGAAAATGAGAATATAAGTATTTAATAAATTAACTAGGAAATTATACTTTATTTCTATACCTTTAGAAGATTTCCAATATTAATTAATCAAGATTTTATGAATAGTTGGGTGGAGGAAGAGAATTTATGATTATGATCTGTTAGAAGATTTTTAGTATCTAAAAAAAATTAAGAGTTTATT
Source organism: Dactylellina drechsleri (assembly GCA_036971345.1). Lineage (NCBI taxonomy): Eukaryota > Fungi > Ascomycota > Orbiliomycetes > Orbiliales > Orbiliaceae > Dactylellina > Dactylellina drechsleri. Next base: position 1,440 of record JAJTUB010000163.1, on the reverse strand, counting down.
TTATTTTTATTTTTTAAGAAATTTAAGTGATCTAAATTAATTAGTCTTTTAATATATATAAAATAAGTATTGATATTGAGATTGGTAAGACTATATATATTTAATATAAGATTTTTTATAAATTTTTGTAAATAATTGTAATAATTATTAATAAAATAGCAAAACTAACCTTATGATTAGAATATTATAATATATAATTTTAATGAGTATATTTATTTAATTTATTATTAGAATTATTGGTTTAGTTTTTAATAAATATTTGGTATACCGTTGAATTTTATTATTATTTGGCTAGATTTTATTAGAGAATTATTAAATAAATATTTATTTTTTATTTGTATAAAATTTATTAATTTTTTATTTATTAATATGTTTTTTGTATTTTTTTGTTCATTATTTTATTATTTATAGCTAGTATTGGATTATAAGGATTTAATAATATTTAATAATAGTAATAGAGTTTGATTTTTATTTTAAAATATAAAATAAAAATAAAATATTTTAAATTAAACCTAATTAAATATATTAGTTTTAAAATATTTTTTTTTAAAAAAGAAAAAAAGGGTACTATAGACAATAAGTGTTTAATAAATAATTTTAAAATTAAAAATAAAACCTTAATTTATTATTTAATTTATTTATTATTAGTAATTGAATTATGATCTAAATTAAAAATTAATAAATTATAAATGTATTTTAAAAATTAAAAAGTAGATACTGAAAATTTAGAAATTGAAAAATTTAATTATTCTGATTGATTAGTTAATAATATAGAATTGATAAGAGTATTATTTATTTTATTTTTAATAAAATTATAATTTGAAAGATTAGTATTAATCTTGTTTTTAGGATTAATATTACTATTTTAATTTGATAAGGGGGTAGTATTAGGAACTAAATGTTTAACAATTAATATAGATTTTTCTAATATATTTTTTAATAGTTAAATGATTTTATTAATTTGGGTTTAAATAAATATAAATTGCATTTATTAATTAGTTTTCTTCTTTCATCTTTTATTAAATACTATTGGTTTTGGAAAATTAAAAAAATTTTATTAATTATTATTTTATTTTGTTTTTCAAATAGAAATTATTTTGAAATAGAATAATATTAAATAAAAAAAAAAAGGTAGTATTAGATTATTAAAATCTAAAAAAATGTTACACTTTGGTCAAGTTTGTCTAACCAAACACTGATCTCTTATTCTAAGATACCTGGGTTCTTAAATCAGGGAGTATGTATATTGCAAGATATTAAAAAATGATGTTTAAAATGTGTAATAATAATAAAGGTTATAATAAACTATGAGTTTGTATTGTATTTGAGTTGACTGATGAAAAATAAGAATTATTTATTAATCTTAATAATAGTTTTATATATATAATAATGTTTTATATAATGAGATTGTATGTATGTTTGTGTAATGGCTTACAACTC
>JAJTUB010000162.1:0-18908 GCA_036971345.1 Dactylellina drechsleri | reverse complement strand
ATAAAAAAGATAACTTGTAAACTAGACAAAGGAGATAACTTGTGAGTTAGATAATGGAGATAACTTATAAATTGGACATTCCTATTCTTGTTCCAGATTGTGTTGTTCTTGTTGTGTTTCTTCGACCCATAGGATCGCGTGAATGTTTCCTACTGTCATACGCAGGGCACCGCCAGCGTCTATGATTTCTTGTTGTAATTCATCATGTTGTTTGAGCTTTGTTACACATAAAAAAAAAAAGGAAGAAAAAGTTGAAGAAAAAGAAATTAAAAATAAAGAGGAATAAGAAAAAGAATAAAAAATTATAAATAACTTGAAATAAAAAAAAATAGAATATTTAAGTTTACATCTGAATCTATAAATAAAAGAAAATAAAATATTGGTTTTATTAAAATACTAATAGAAAAAAATCTAAAATAATAAGATAAAAAATTAAATTATTATATTTAGTTATTTAATTTTATATATAGTAGTTAATTATCTAAATTGAACTCTATTTACTTATATTATCAAGTACTATGTTATTTATGAGTATATTTTAAAATCATTAATATATATTTATAATTAAATTTTAAATTAATTTTAATTTTTTATATTTCTTTTTAATTTAATTATTTAGCTCTTATTTTGATTTAAAATATCCCTAAAGTATTTTCAATACTGTTTTAAAATAAAAATGTAATGATGCGCGCAATAGCTGGGCTTGTGCTGTGTCGCACCATTAACCTTGTTTCGGATCGAATCGGTAAGCCTCGGGCTTATCCGAGTTCTCCCGAATATATATGAAATGGAGTCGAACAACTGGCACGCAGTTGTTTGGACGGCTTTTTGGCCTAGTTGCTTGCACTCCATCACGCAACGTTACAAAAAAAATTTGAAAATTTTTTAAAAAAACTTTTTACCCATTAAAAAAAATCCAAAAAATTTTATTTTGACCTAAGAAATATCCTGACTGGGGTAATAATATCTTAAAGATTTTGAGTATTTGGGAACAGTTATTTTCATTTTTTTTTCCCCGGCTAAAGCCGGGGAATTCCCCGTCCCGACTCGATTTTTCCCGCCCCGATTTTAAACGCTACTAAAAACTAATTTGTAGGTGGTTTTGACTAGTTAAAAACCAACCCGTAAGTAGTTTTGACTTTTTAGAAACCAACCTAACCCGCCCCATGTCGCACTCTATAGTCCATATATTTTACGGTGAAATACCGTAATTATAGATATAGATATTAAGTTTAGTATAGAAGTCTATAAGGATATTTATATTTATAGTAAGGCCGTATTTCCGATCGAGGAGATAAGACCTTACAGTAGTAATACTAGATTACCGTTAGAAGAATCGGTAAAGCTACGATTTATTAAAAGTCTTTCCCGCTAATAAATTAGCTATAGTCTTAACGATATCGAGCCGGGGGGGATAGCCCCAGGTGTATAATCGTTTAATCCATTGAACAACGGCACACTCTTAAGCCTTCGTCAGCGCTTAATTCGCTCGGATTACGGTTTCGTTAATTTCCATCCTATTAGAGCGCCCGGCGGCTCTATATTTAACCGTAGACAATCGTATACCATTCGCCCGAGCTATTTTATTAAGCGATAATCCCGGATTATCCTTCACGTTACGGATAGTTTGTTAAATTCTCTGTTCTTTGTCGAAATCGGATTTAATTTGACGTCTAATATGTGAACGATATACCCTCCTACGAATAGCGCCTATTTTGGTGAATTTTGACGGTTGGTGAAAAGTAGTTATGTAGAATGAAGCCGTCAGGGACTCTGAATTTTGTCTCGAAAAGGGGTGGCTCGCGTACCCGCATTGGCTCGCTTCCCTAACCAATAACTTAGCAGCAATTTCAAACTTGGGGTTGGTTAGAAGCCAGGGTGTTGCTGGACAGAATACAACTTGAGAAACCCAATCATGGCGCAGGAATCGGAAGGGCCTAAAAACGAAATTTTTTTATCTAGAAAGATTGCAACCCCAAAAAAAACCGAAGGCATGATATTGCTTTTAAAAAGGGAAACCCTGCAAAATGCCGGTGCCTCGGAGCACAGCAAGTTTGCAAAAGCCCCATAATCAAAGTCAGTTCCACTCATATATCCCTTTTCCATCGATCGGATTCATCCAACAACCAATCATGGCTTACTGGCCCATGGCAAGGCGTCTGACTACGAATCAGGAGATTGCAGGTTCGGTAACGTACTGTAATGGGAAGTGAAACAACACGGGAAGTGAATCACAACAAACAGCAATATGGACTTCACCAGCGAAAAACGCGTCGATTCCGATGGTAATTCATCCCTTGATATCACAACCAAAATACTATTAATTCGAACAGCTTTTGCGACTACCATCTAAAACTACTATCAGGCTTCTAATGCATCTACTTTATAAGCTGATCCGATAAATATTGACAGATTGATATCATCACAAGACGCGCCGTTATCATATGTTTTGTTAAGTTTGATAGATGATTAGGCTATGGGTTTTAATTATTTGGCGCCGATACTTCAGGATCTATTAAAGCGGCTATTGCGATGGCTATCGCACGTGTTATATTGATGATTGCAGTTGTGAGAAGGTGGTGGTATAGGTGGTGAAAAAGAGTTGTGTAATGATGTCGATGATTGAAATTGTGTGGTGAAGTCTAGGCAAAATCAAATTGGTTTGTTGCTGTTTCACTTCCTGCAATGTTTCACTTCCCATTATAATACGTTAAGGAAAACATCCAGATGTCAAATACATAAAGCATTTATACTAACAGTTCGATCCTAGATCCCTGCGTAAGTCATAAGATATTTTTTCAATATTCTTCTGACCGATGCTGGTTACCGCCTATGCCGTTAGCGTGTAGTCGAGAAAAATTTTTACTTCTTGCTCTATATTTGTGTTGTAAGGAAAAACGCACTGCATTATCCCTGTGTCAAAGTAGCCTCGCTACTGTCAAGGAGAGGTGCTTTCGATAGCTTTCGCGAGGTTGCATGTGGAGCCAATGTTGATATACCTCGACAAACTAGAGCTATAGCCTTGGCGTCTTAGCAGGAAATACGGTTTAGATATAACACTGGCAGCCAACGGTGGATGCTATCGCCGGATTTTAGAATCAAAGAACATGCACATGGAATATTCAACGTTCTATCATGTTTTGTGAAGGTCAAGGTTGTGCCTCGAGTACTAACCTACCGAAACAAGCAGTATAATACTCTTTTGGCAAGCGGACGGGCAACACTTGACAGTAGCGAGCTTAGAAATTCGGAAATGTAAGAAATTGCTTGGTCCACTTGGGCCGCAGGACATGTTCTAAACATAACCTAAATGTGTACAATATCCGGTCCGGTGTTTCCAATTGCCTGGCAGGTACCACAACAATATCCCAACGCAACTAACTCCTCGCTCACATAACAGGTGACATATTCGACAAGAACTACCAATCAGAGATATCGCTCGTGGATGTTCCATCAATTTTTTTAGGAACTAAGCGAATGACGAGATCTTCCAAACAACTGGTCACAATCGAACTCGAGATATAGTGGCTCCCCGAAGAGCCAATCTGACCGACTTCAACGAAGCTCTCCAGCAGGATCTATATATAACCCTCCACATGGGAGTGTTCACAAGTAATATCCAGAACAATACCTGAGTTTGTGGCGAAATCGCTTTTTACTCATAAAGGTTATCTACATCATGAGATCTTGAACCTTCTGAACTTGAATTCAGCATTTCATTCACTCTCAGGTTTCGCCTAGCGAGTTTGCTTGCATCACTAGACTCTGTTGCCTGTGGATCACTTGTCTCCAGCGCCTTGGGCTTTTGCACTTTCAGTTTCTGATTCCGTTTTTGGTTGTAAAATCTCGGTCTTTCATCGAAAGGTTTTAATAACTCTTGCAGGGCTTCGATTTCGTCGATTTCGTCGGCAATATAGGACTGTTGTAAAAACGTCTGCGTCTTCTCCCGGCGTTACGTAACGGTAAATGATCCGTTTCACCTCCTCCTAAATCCAAATGATCAGGGCCTCAAAGTCTTTGTAATATCCTTTGTATTAATGGAATACCATGATATTATTATAGAGAATGTTGTCTGGGTGGCCGGGTAAATTTCTGATTTCGGGAATATTCTATTTCGCACGAGTGTTTTTAACACTCTCGTAGATGTTATATTGCCTCGTTGTAGCCTCCTTAACGTAGGCATCGAAGCGTGCACGTTCTTCGGGTGTCATGGTTTTTAGCTCAGATTGGCGGCTGGGATTAGACAGGTTGACACTATGCTGACGGGTGTTTACATCTCATCTTGGAAACCTCTCTCGAGCTAGGCGAGCGCCAAGTCAGCCCTCGAGAACACCAAGACACTAGCCAGAGACATCTCGCCAGGAAGAGGTTAGGATAGGCACGAGAAGGTAATAGTTCGCTGGCCGAGTCAGGGACGGTGACCCAATATACATAAATAGGATACCATGTAGATAGAACCCCCTAGACTCTCACTTCAATCTAAGTATTCGAAGAGTTCACCTATAGAGTATTCTTATAAGGTAATATCATATAGAAGAAGAGAAATCTGTTCGATAAGATAGCCCTGCTATAGGCTAAATACTACTATAGGGGTTTCTATTAGTGCATGGTAGTCTTTAACATCATTTCTTTTCTTCCTCTGGCCAGTAAGTTAAATTTTCCTCGCAATATCGCGCCACTAAGGTTGACTGAAAGGTAATCTGACTAGAATCAAAATGGAAAGCGAAAATATTCTTTTCTAGCAACTCTTGCTCATTTCCAGGGCTTACCAGGTCAGAAAAGTCATTCTCTGAGATGGATCCCTCCTTTAAAAGCTTACGGATAACCGCCCCTGCTTCTTTATGATAAGAACCTGGAGGAAGTATTCCGTTTTTTTTAAGTTCGCGTTTAGTAGTATTGAACATTTCCCTGCGTGTATCTATAAAAGTGGTGAGAAATAAATACTATTTTCTATAGAGCATATACATACCTTGGAGCGTTTGCTTGTGTTGTTGTAGCTTATCTGCAACCGACTTGAGGTGAATCATACGGCCACCGGCAAGTTCGTAAATTTGCGCCGCCTCGCTATCAATCCCCCGAAGCTTAAGATACTGAAGAGCTTCCTCCTTGCTTACGTCACCAACTTCGAGGATCCTCCCATGTCTTGACCACGAGCTATTCTCTGTATTATTTAGTTAGCAAATAACTATTTATATAAAGAAGATTAACATACCCATCATATGTGATGGTACATGGCCTTCGCTCGTTAAAAATACAACAGTGGTTGTATTTGCATCAGTAGCGTCCTTCGCTAAGTCCTGAATCTGGAGTAACAGCTCCCTAGGGATCTTATTCGCATTATCGATAATTAAGACCGGGATTTTCCCATGCTTATTCTGATACTCGTTGGCAACACGAGAAAACACGCTCCAAATATCGTCGAAAGATGGTACTACTAAATTGTTAGCTTTAGGCAATTCTAACTTGAGCTAATTTAGCTACCTTCACCAATATCAATAATTGGATCATACTCCCACCCCAGAGCCTCTTTCATACCCCGGACGGCGCCAATATCCTTACTAGAGACATTGACATATACTATACCCTTAGGCTCTTTCAAACCATTCGCAGCGAGTTGAACTAGACTTGTCTTTCCGGTTCCGTGCTCTCCAATAATGAGGGGGTAGCCGAAAGATCGAGTTGACGGCGTAATAATTGTTCCTACTTGGTCGACAAGGGTCCTGCGTTCGATAATATCATGAATTACCTGAGGAAATTTCGGGCCCATCACTAGCCTATTATAAATTATAGATTCGCGTGTAGCTTCGTGTTTACGCTTCCGATGTTCTTTGTACCAATCTGGGAGCCAGAGCTCCTTAGTGACATACATTAATAACCCCTTTAAGAATTAGCATTTTCAAATAATAAGAACGCAACATGCACCTACAATAACGGCCGTAATACCAGCTGTGGTAGAGCTCCATAATATTTTACCCATCTGGGCTTCAGCCTTAGGCGGGACTTCATCCAACCGCTTAGCAAGTTTGGAAAATTGCCCGCCTTTAGTAGGCCCAGAGCCATTTAGAGGGGAAGGAGTAGGAACAGATTCTGAGTATGATCTGGAGCCAGAAATCGGCAGAGGCCTGAGTTGGCGAGGTTTGAAGTGAGCAAGCTCGTTGACAGTGTTGAATGAAATAACGAGGCGAGATGATCGGAGATGGGATGGTCGGAGGAGGTGAGATGGTTGGAGGAGGCGAGCCTGCATAGCTGAATTGACTGCGAACTCGCGTGTTATCGTAACGATGATGTATAGATCTTCTGGAATTGACGGTGTCGACGAAGAGCTTTGTGCCTAGTCGATATCAGAAGTTTTGATGAATCTGCCTTTGCTGTCACGTGTCGTCGGAGATAGTTCTGATGAATAGCAGTTTTGGAAATTCTTATAAACGATGTAGCAATACCCTAGATGAACTAGACTTAATGAAATTGGACGTCGTTTGATAAAATTGAGGATAGAAAGGAATATGTTCGATTGAAATTTTTTTTTCTGGAACCAGAAATAAAGATAAAAATCACGTGATACAACACATTGACATATCTGTTGAACGCCACCGCATCTCTTTGTTTCCATCGTAAATAATAACTACCAGGCAAAAAGCCTGGCATGTAACTTAGACAAGTACAATTCACTAGATTCACGCGTTCGCAACCTCAAAAGTCTAACAATATCATCACCTATCAACCTAACAACATATCAACCTATCCCCCCAGATAGCTGCATTAAGTATATAGATCCCGATAAGAGTAGATTCCTCATCGGTCAACTCAAACAACAGAATACCTCAACATTAGAATACTTTCGATAGGAACCCTTTTGCAATACTCTATTCTGGTAAGGCATACATATCTACTCTACTGAGTACTAGTGACTGAAAAGACAGACGTATAGGTGATCGCCCGGGATATAGGTGTAACACCTTCATACAGCAAGCTTATAGTGGTGCCTTGCTGAGGTGCCTTTCGCTCTTATGTTGTATATAATCTATATGCTTTCATATATTTGGTGTGTACCAATCCATCCTTAGTTAGTCGTAGATTTCGCCAATAGTACGCCCTTATAGCTGGTCATGAACGAGCTTCCAACAAATATTATGCTGGTACTATAGATCGGGGATATACAAAAGAAAGAGGGAAGTACTTACTACTAATTCAAGATAGAGGAGTTAGAAAAAAGGAGATATCATCGGAGTGAGTTAAATCCGAGGAAAATTGTACGCATCATCATATGATTAATCAGCTTAATCCACCCAAATATAATAATATTCAATTCACCTAACTTGCGAGTATCCTTAATTGCTATGCTAACATACATAAGTTTACATCAGTACCAATATTCTATAATACCTATGAGCTACAGGATGCTTCCAATAGCACCTCCATAATGGCACGGCGTAAAGCAGATTCCATGGTGGCAACCAAATGGCAAACCCTAACCGCTGCACCTTTGAAGGTGTTACACCTGATTTCCATCTTAGCAAGCTTATTTCCGAGATGTCACGTATTTTAATGTTGGTAAAAAAAGTTTTCTGTACTGCGAGAATTCGGAATTATCGGTATCCTATCGGTTTCAACGCCGACAACGAAACTGACAACAATGAGTGCAATTCGGCCAGCCCATTCATGCAAGCGCGCAAAATTCCAATTCCGACATAATTCTCGGTTGATTATTCCTGTCTCTAAGGTCGTAATATCGCGTAATACGGTCCCTGGCGTTCTGAAGGTTCTCAAGTGGATCAGTGGTATTTTTCCAAGAGAATCGCTTGAAATACTTTCCGTCTATATCTTCAGATCCTTCATCGCATCCCTCGTAGAACTCTTGTGTTATAGCAAATTGTGATTCAGAGAGCACACTATTTTTCCAAACGACCCGCGCTAATTTGGCAGTCACTACGATGACCATTTCAACGGCCCATGTAACGAGGTGGCCAGCTCAAGGCAGTATGCTGGCAAGAGCTAACTAGGCCGTGCTATATAAGACGCTGTCAGGCGATATTACGCTGCATTCAGGCAGAGTGCGTTGGGTTATAGTTGAACGTAATAAGATAGATTATTAGATATTAACTAGACACAGGATAATGGTGACAATGGTAATGATAACAATATAATTTCTTAAGGTGCTGACAACTGAAAAGGGTGATTATGAACACGGTCCCGTGGCAGTATAGGCCATTCAACAGCTCCTTTATAGACATCGACAGCGTATGACTAGATTATAGCGCATGGTTAGACCTCGGCGCGGCGCCGGCAGCTGAGGTTATCGTGCAGATGGACTTAAGCCGTTGGCTATGCGTCGGCAGACATAAGCCTCTGACCATGGCTGCTTCAATTCTCAGCGCGGCGCTAGCAGCTGAAGGTGGCGCGCAGACGGACTTAAGCTGCTGGCTATTGCCGCTGTGTTGGCGATCTTGGATGCCACACGGGCAGGCTTCGGTTGTCGTGTCGGAGATTATGGCGTCAACCCTCTGGCTGGGATCGCCATAGCTTGCTGTGTCTGCAGATCAGCCGTGCGTGCTGTGCGTGCAGTTGCAGCATTGCCAATGACCAACTGGTCCTTCATCCAGACCCGTAACAGCCCACTCCCTATTTAACATTTTGAGTTTACGTTTGGCCCATCATTTTTGCGTTTCGACCGGGTCGTTTTCTGTCCGCAGCCTTGATGAAGCGGCAGTTGGGGTGTGTGTTTAGAGCTCCATTTTCCACGACTGCGACCACCCCCGCAGCCAGTGGCTGGGGAGCCTGCTGTATCTGCCACAATTGTAGAGCTTGTATCCCCAGATTTTGCCCTGTTGGGGAGACTGAATCTGTAGGCTTTTCGTCTGTAGGGATTGAGCCTGTGGAATGTGAAGTCTTTGTGAGGGGTTTTGCGAAGGGCAGAATTTGTCACGACTCAACCCCTATTAGTGGAATTGGACTTAATGATATTTTAGAGAACCCGTTATTTGTTCGTGTTGGGTTACTAGAGCGCTTGCTTCATATGCGTAGCTCGCAAGCCAGTGCATATATTCCTACTTTTACCTTACTATCGCTGCCATTCTTGGCTTAGGTGGTTTTGGGTGGCCGACCAGGTTGAGTTTGCTAGTCACCAAAACGTATTATGGTGGGAAGTGAGACTTGACGGGAAGTAAGACAGACACAACAACAATACGGGCTTCACCGCTGAAAAACACGTCGATTCTAGACATTATTCACAACGCGATACCACAACTAAAATCACCATTACATCAAAGATTCTTACAGCTACCGTTTCCAACTATTATCCAGCTCCGAATATCCAAATTATAACATTATACGATTAATATTCGTGATGTGATCTCCGTTGTTCTTGTGCTACTTTTTAAATATTTTACTAAAACTGAAGCGTTTGATTGATGATTCGAGTGTTATCTTGGTTGTGATCAGCGTTTAAAAACAGGCGGGGAAGGCAAAAAACGAGCCTGGAAAAATTTTTTGAATCAAAATATCAATTTGGACCTCCCCAAACCAGTTTTTTGACTGGGAAAAAAAATATAAGGGGTGCCATTGAGCCGGTATTACACTCTGGTACAATATTGGATTATTTACTGATTTGGTGCTGAGTTTTTTACCGGGTCAAAACAATGTTTACTGTTATAATAATATATTTTAAAAACACATACTAGTACTAATGGTTAAAAAGATTGGTACAAATAAGAAAATACATTATGTTAAAAATAATTGGAAGTAAATTATTTCTATAATTTAGATTTATAATTATATATATATAATTATTAATAGAGTGCGACATGGGTTGGTTTTAACCCAGAAACCAGCGGGTCGGTTTGGTTTCATCAGCAAAAAAAAAAAGTTGTGGGACGATTGAGAATAGATGTAAGATGGCTTTTGGGTGTTGTGACGACAGGATGTTGGGATGGTAGTTAGGTTTTATACTATATTAAAAATATCTTTATAAGTAATGCGAATGATAATAGTTTTGATGTGTCTGAAAGAAGTTTTTTTATAGTTTTAAAGAATTCTAAACAGATTAATCATAATAATTAAGATGGTAAATAAAGGATATCTTAATAAAAATAAATATAAAGTAATATAAAGTGATTTTTAATAGTTTTAGTGTGTTTAAAAATCACCTTTTAATATCTTTTTAAATATATTTAAAATAATATAATTATATTTTGAATAATTTAAAATTATTATTTATATTTATATTTAAATTATTCTAAATAAGTTATTAATTACTTACTTTTTAAAATATTCTTTATATTAAGCAGATTTTTTAAATTAGTTTTTTTATATTTATAATTAGATATATTAAACCTAAAATAATACTCTTTTTTAAAACTTCTAGTTAACTAAATTTTTATTTCTTTATTTTAATTGTTTTAAGTAAGTAATTTATTATTTAATCTTTAAATAAATCTTTATTTTAAATATATTTTTTTTAATAGCCTTTTTATGTTTGTAACTAGATATATTAAATTTAGTAAATATTTTATCTTCTAAACCTATACTTAATTAATTTATTTTTTTAAAAAATTTGATTATTTTTGATGAAGTTTAATTATATAATTTTAAAAATATTTTATTTGTTTATTAGTTTATATTAGTTTTTATAAGTTTGTAAATAAATTTTCTTAATTTATTAAATATTTAGAAATTATTATTATTTTTTTTTTTATATTTTTGTTATATTGTTTTTTATATTTCTTAAATTTTATTTAATTTAAAATCTTTTAAAAAATTTTTATTTTAATCTTTTAAAATCTGTTAATAGACTTCATAAGTCTAGTTAAAAACTTAGTTTAAATATATAGATTAGAATAATAGCAAAAAATTGGTATTATTTTTATTAGTTACTAAATTTTAATATATAATACAATATAAATTTATAATTTTGATTTTGCTAATGTTACACTTTGGTCAAGTCCGTCTAACCAAACACTAATCTCTCACTCTAAGATACCTAGGTTCTCAAATCTAGGAGTATGTATGTTGCGAGATATTAAAGAATGATATATGAGATGTGTAATAATAATAAAGATAAACTTATGAGTTTGTATTGTATTTGAGTTGATTGATGAAGAGTAAGAACTATTTATTAGTTCTAATGATAGTCTTATATACATAATGATGCTTTATATAATCATAAGTGATCGTATGCTTGTATGTGGGGTTCTTACGAGTTATTGAGTAGTGCTTGTTGTTTGTTTGTTTGTTGTTTGGTGTTATGCGAGCTTGCAAGCAATTATGTGATTTGTGGATATAGTAGTACAGGAATCTGAATAGGATTGGTAAATGCAGTATATAGGTGGGTAGTCTTTTTATGAGAGATATAGTGAAGCAGAGCTGGGAACGATGTAGTGTAGAATGTGGTACAGGTGATTGTACTGTCAAGACCATAGGTCTGTGACAGCTAAAAACTATTTTCAACTAATTTTGAAGTTCTAAATTTATAAAAATTAGATATTAGTTATCTGGTAATTTAGTAATATTATTAAAAACTATATCAAGTAATCTTTAAATTTTAATATTTAGATCCTATATTTAAATGGTATTTTTGATTATTTAGATAGTTATAGTAGCTATTGAGAATTTAAAAACAGATATATAGAAACTTAAAATAAAATAAAAAAAATAGTTAGTATCAAATTTGTTAAAAATAAAAGTTACATTATTAGTAGGATAAAATTAAAAAAAATGAATAGATAATTTTGTTTTTGATGATTTCCCATTTTTTAAAGTTAAAATTAGTAAAAAGGTTAGATTAGCTTTTATAAGTTTGATAATAGGTTTAGTAAATATGTATTTTTTTTGATTGTATTAATATTAGTTTCTAATTTTTTTTTTATTTTTACTTTGTTTTTTAATTTTTTTTTTGTTTTTTTGTGTTTGTTTTTTAATTTTATATGTTTGTAATTTATAATTTTTGATTTATTTATTTTAACAATTTTATTTTTATAAATTTTTATAAATATTTTTTTAAGAGAATCTTTTTATTTTTTAATAATGTTTTGGATTATTTAGTATGTTATATTTAAAATTTTTGTTATATTATTATTATTATTTACTGTTTTATCTCTGTTATTTTGTAATTATTAGTTGATTATATTTATATTTTAACTAATACTTAATTAAGAAAATCTAAATATAATTTTTAAGAGTTTGTTTTATTCTTTTTTACTCATTTTATCCTAACTATCCTATTTATAAAAAGTATTAATTTAGTTTAATAGTTGATTTTTAGTGTTTTACTTTCTTTTTGAAATAGTATTAAGAATAATTTTATAAAATTAAATAAAAGTTAAAAAAGATTAAACAAGTTAATTAACAATTTTTTTATATTTTATAATAAATTTTTAATTTATATATAATTAAGCTACTAATATTATTATACTATATTTTATAAATTTTATCCCATACTTTTATTATATTTTTGTTATTTTTATTATTATTATTATTATTGTTTAAAATTTCATCCAATAAATTAAGATTAATTTTAATTTTTGGAATATAATAATTTATATTAAATATTAAAAGACTATTTACAAACTTTTTAAATATAAGTACTTACATTTTCTTACCTTCTTAATTTTTTTATTGTTTTTACTATTATTATTATCACTGTTGTTATTATTATTACTATTGTTATCATTGTTATCATCAGCTTGAGTTTTCCCTTTTCCTTTCCTTTTCTCTTTTCCTTTATCTTTATTATATATAATTTAAAAAGATTATTAGTAGCCTTAATATAATTATTAAAAATTTTATTTAATTTTTTTACTTTTTATAATAATATTTTAAGTTATTATTTTTTTAAATTATATTTAAATTTAAATATTATTAATAATAACTTCTTTTTTAATTTTTTTTTTTTTATTTACTTTTTTTTTTTATCTACTTTTTTATATAAGTTTTTTAATTTTATGTCTTTAATATATATTTTTTTAATTAATTTTATATTATTAGGATTAATATTTTCAATTTTTTCTAAGTCTGCTATTAAATATATAGAATTTAAAAAAAAATAATAAAATTTTTTATAAATTTTTATAATTTTTTTTTTTAATTTATAGATTTTTATAATCTATTTTATATAAGGAAATTATTTATAATAAAGATACTTATTTATTAAAAAAATATTAATCATATTATATAAATCTATTTTTAAACATAAGAAAACTACTTATTTTTTTTAAATTTACTAAATTCATTTTTGCTTTATGATTTCTTTTTTTCTATCTTTTATAATACCAATTTCTTAATATTTAATATTAGATTTATATTTTCTTCTTTTCCTATTTTTTTACTTTTAAAATTTTTAATTTTATTTATTTACTCCTCTTCTGATACTGGTTTTTTAATATTTAGTGTTAAATTATTGACAATTCTTTTAGGTTCTAAATTATTTGATATAGGAATGTCTATATTATTTAGAAGAGGTAAAATTTTTTTTAAAATCTTTAAATTCTCAATTTTTTTTAAAAAATTTTTAACTTTTAAAAGATATTATGAGTTAATTTACAATCTCTTCATATTTTTTTTTAAAATAATATATACTTTGTATCATACTTAAATCTAATATATTAAAATTTGATAATTTATTGATTTTAAATTTGGTAGAAGATTTTAAAGTATAACGTACCTCACCGGGAAGCGGGACACACCTAGAAGTAGGACATTTTTTAGCAAAAACCATATCATACCAAAAAACCCAGCACCAAACCATCAAACCATTAACCACCAAATTATTAAATTACTAACTACTGACTTACTATCAATAGTTAATTTATTAACACTGTATTAATATATATATATTACTTACTACTTACTGTATTAGTTACTGTACTAGTTATAAAACTAGTTATACAACTTCCTAATTTACAAATTAGAAATTTTTATTAGCTTACTTTTTTAGTAGAAATTATCAATTACAATTACCCCTATTTCAATATTATACTATCATAAACAAATATTATCAATTACTAAATTTGTAAGCATTATAATAATATTAATAATCCTCTTAAAATAACTATATATACTATTAAAAAAAATAAATTATCAATTTGTAAAATTATAAAAATACTAAATATTTTAAAATTAATTTTACAATATTAGCTAACTAATATAATAAATAACTAATCTACTACATATTAAAAATAAATAGTAATAATAATAATAACTAAAGGGGTACTTATTTAATAAGCAATATAATTATACTAATAAAAATTCCTTTCAAAAATAAACATACTTTACTATATAGTAAATTAACTAACTAATAAAATATTAAATATTAATTAAATAAATAAATTTTTTAAAAAATATAAAAAATTATATATTACATATATCTACATTTATAACAATAAGCATACTAAAACTAATAATTTTAAATCTATTGAACAATTCTTTTAACTATTTTTAAACCTTAAAATTCAATACCAGATTAACAAAACTAAATTATATAATATAAATAAAAAAAAATTCATTATAAAACTAATATAATACTCATAAATAATAACACTATAAAATATAAAATTTTAATTTAACAAATAACCTAATAATTACAAGAATATAATAATAATTAAATATATTAATATTTATAATATTATACTTCTTTTATTCATTATTTTTAAAAACAATAATTATTAATTTAATTAATATATAAGTATAAGTAATATAGTAGATAATTAGAAATTTATAATTTTATTATTAAAATAAATTAATAATATATTAGTATTTCAATAATTAAAAAAAATATTCAAACTATAAACTAATAAAAATATAAAATCAAAAAATTAAAGAATATTACTGCTAAATAAATATAAAACTTACATATTTATTAATTTTATTAATTTTTACATATATTATGATATTATTGCTTTCTACCTATTATTACATAATATTTACTACCTATAATTATTAAATATTAAATTTAATTCAGTATATATCACCCAGTATTAAAATGTATTAAATAATATTTTTTACAATAATATTATTAATATTAATAAATAACTATTTATCAAACTATTAACAAAAATATAAACAAATATTATTAATCCTAACTTTATTAAATCTATTTAATAAAAAACCAGACTAGTATTATATAATCCAAAAAAAATATTATCATAATTATGATATCAATTAAAACTAAGTACAGTCCTAATTACCTAAATAAAACTTAATACTTTACTACTACCACTATTAACCATACCTATATTTTAAAAATTATATTCAGTATACTAATTTATTAATAACATTCTTACTAATATAAACCACAATCTTAACTTATTAACTAAAATACATATTAAAAAAATTAAATAATTTATTAAAAAATATATAATAAAAATTTTTATATTATAAAAAACAAAATCACAACTATATATTATAAATAAAAAAGTATTTTAAAATTGTACTAGTAAGTTTTGGATAACTAATATATAAATATTTAATAATAATAAAATCAAATATTTATAAAAAAAGAAGACAATTAAGCTAAATAAAAAAAAAATAAAAACAAACTAAAAAACATAAACAAAAACAAAAAAAATAATTAATAAAATTAATATTATCAATAGTATTATTACCTACCTTCATTATTATAGTTATCCTTATAATAGTCAGAATACTTATAGTAATCAAGATACTTATAATAATAATATTATATATAGTTACAGCCGACCTTATAATAATAGTCGTCAATAACACCCTATAAATATAAATAATAATAATAACAAAAAAAATAACAAAGAAAATAATAAAAAAAATAATAAAAAAAATAATAAAAAAAATAATAATATAAATAATAATAATAATTATATTATTTAATAAATTTTTTTATTTCCTATTACTACAATAGTAATATATTTATAAAGTTAATTTCCTAACACTATATTAGAAAATTACTCCATTATAACTAGTGATCGAAAAAATAAGCAATATACACCGCCAAGAAGTACCTCCAACACAAATTTTGGTGAAAGGTACTTCTTGGCGGTGCATATTGCTTATTTTTTCGAACACTAATTATAACATTATTATCTTATAATATAATAGCTATTATAAATAATAGCTTAAATAAAAAAAAACAATCTTAAAATAATTATAAATTAGTATTATAATCTAGCACTACTAAAATTTTTTTAGTATAGTATAGTATTAGGTTTTTTAGTATAATGTGGTTTTTGCTAAAAAGTGTCCCACTTCTAGGTGTATCCCGCTTCCCGGTAAGGTACGTTATTTTTATTTTATATTTTGTTTAGTTACTAATATTATTTTATAAAATAATTATTTAAAAACATTTGTAAAATATTTATTTTTTAAATTTAAATTATTTTGTTTAATAGTAAAATAACTAAATTTTTTGTTAAAATTTATTAAATTTTTAAAATTTTTTAAATTATCTATAAGTAGACTTCCTAAAATTTTGTTTAATTAAAAAATATATTCAAAACTTAGTAATAATATAACTAATTTTTACAATTATTAAAATAATATACAAGAACTTATTTAAAATATTTGAAAAGGATTTTATAATAAACTTTATAAAACTGCTAAAAGTTTTTTAAAATCAGATATCTAAAATTCAACAATCAATTCTTCACTTTTAGAAATAAAATATGGGTTTTTAATAAAAATATACTATTTTTATAAAAAAAAGAAATTAAAAAAAAAATTTATAATAATAATTAAAAAATTTAATTAATATGGGTATAGATTATTAACATTATAATAAATTTAATATAATTATAGTAATAATTAATAAATTAAATTAAATTATTTCAAATTTAAAAACTTAAATATATTAACGTATTGTATGGGGAAGTGAGACATCCTGGGTAATGAGACAACAACAAAAGTCACCAGCGCGTGCCATCACCATCATCACTCATCATCACTACAACCACCACCATCACCACCACCGCTACCACCACGACCACCATCACCGATCTAAACGATGAAATGGGCACCGAAATGATCACTTTAACAGATTTTCTGAATACGACAGTTATATACCACTAGGCAGCAACTTAATGGCCGATAGGGTATAGCCAAATCGGCGGGTATAGCGTTTATAGCAAGTCTTATAATAAATATTAAACTATAAATATTAGTCAGACCGGCTTCTAGACCATATATATCAGAAGCCTGCTGATAGCACTTGGATGGTGGCCGCAAAAATGGCTGAAATTAGTGGTTCCTGGGTTATGATATCGTTGTGAATAACCATTGAAACCGACGCGTTTTTTGGCTGGGGAACTCCATATTGTTGTGGTTCCTGTCTCATTACCCAGGATGTCTCACTTCCCCATACAATACGTTATATAAAAATCTATAATTTACTTTATAATAACTGCTTACAAATTTTATAAAATTTCCTAAAAATTTTTTTAAATAAGAATATTCTTATAATACATTAATAAATATTCTATTATTATAAATTTTTATTAAAGAAATTGTATAATACTAAAAGTTTACATTTTAAAAATTCAATCAACTTCCCCATATTAAACACCAAATTTATGGAATATAATTAAAATATTTTTGCTAATACAAAGTTAACCTAATTTTTTTAAAAAAAAAAAAAGTTTTAAATTTAGGTAATTTATTAACTTATTATTCATATTTTCTAAAATCTACTTATAAACATATTAAAGTTTTTTAACATTTATTCTAATATAAAAAATTAAATTATAATTTTTAAATATTAATTCTATAAAAAGAAATATAAGTAAGATGGATGATAAATAATTTATAAATAAATATATTATCCATAATTATTTTATAATGTAATTAAAAAGGTAATAAATGTTATAAACTTTGTAAATAATTTTAAACAACTTACTAATTCTAATAATAATAATATGAAAATATTAAATAATTTTAATATAAATAAAATTTATATAAAAGTATTTTTAAATACAAAAAATCTAATAATAAACTTATCTAAATATATATTTATATTAAAAAGTTAATTATTATTATTTAATAATAATTATAAATATGAACTTGTTAAATAATTTATTAAAACAAAGATTTCTAAAATGTTAATAAATGAATATTTTAAATTAAAAAAACCTATAAAAACTTTTACTAGTTTTTATATATTTATATATATATTTTAAAATTAAATTAATATTATAAAAGCATCATAGACCTACAGTTTTAACAGTATAATTATTTGTACTCTGTTTTGTGCTATATCATTTTTAGCTCTACTTGTTTTACTTCTTATATTTCTTATATATTTATACTTACTTGTTCTATTTATAAACCCTTATCACATGATTTCTATATATCATGTAATTTACACGCATACACATATAGCGTTTAAAATCGGGGCGGGAAAAATCGAGTCGGGACGGGGAATTCCCTGGCTTTAGCCGGGGAAAAAAAATTGAAAATGACTTTCTCCGAGTCGGAATATTTCTCGGGTTAAAATAAAATTTTTTGGATATTTCTTAAATCAAAATAAAATTTTTTGAGTTTTTTTTGGTGGGTAAAAAGTTTTTTTGGGGAAATTTTTGAGTTTTTTAATTTTGAAATGGTATTGAAACTTGTGTCTCAGGATACCCCGAGTCGAGGTGAGAGCTAAGAACTTATTAGATTATGTAATCAAATCACGTGATCACCAAAATTTTTATTATATAATTAAAATTAAAATTTAATAAAAAAATTTAAAAAAATTAAATTGTATTTTTATTAATTTTTTTTTTAATTTAATTTTAATTTTTTTAATTTAATTTTTTCGATTTTTTTATGAAAATAATTTAAAATTAGGTGTGGGAGATTTTGAAACACGCTAAAACGACTAGTGGTTTTTTAGCGAGTTTTTAAATTAAATTTAATTAAATAAAATTAACCGCTAAACCGTTTATAGACGAAAAATACGAATTGATTGA
>JAJTUB010000161.1:0-25839 GCA_036971345.1 Dactylellina drechsleri | reverse complement strand
AATAAGCAATATGCCCCGCCAAGAAGTACCTCCAACACAAATTTTGGTGAAAGGTACTTCTTGGCGGGGCATATTGCTTATTTTTTCGAACACTAATTTTTATTAAAAAATATAAAAAAAATATAAAAATATAATAAATTATAAACACAGTAAGCTATAAAAAAATGAAATATATAAAAAAATACTACTTAAAAAAAAATAATATACTAATATTCCAAAATTAATTCTATATATTTAATTTATTTAGCCTGTGGAAAAAAGTAATATACTATATACATAATACCTCCCTTACAAATTATTTCAACTATTACAAAATAATTAAACTATTCTCTAAAAATTATTATTTTTTAAAATTCACTAAATTTATTTATTAATATATTACAAATTATAATATATACTAACAAAATAAAATAATACAGAAATTAACTAAAAATAAACTACTACCATTATCAATTCCCAATATACCATAGTACAGCATCTTAATAAACTTTATTATAAAACTACCAAAATCTAAAAATTTAATACTAAATAACAACTCACCACAATACAATATTATTTAAATAATAATAAATAAATTAACCAAGTATACTTATTTTATTCCCTATAATAAATTATAAATAAATAAATTTACAAAATTATATATCCATCACTTATTATATAATAGTATTTTTGAAAATTTTGTATTAGATTAAGATAAAATATTTATTTCTAAGTTTATTACAACTCTCTATAAAGTATATAATATTAAAAGAAATATATCAACAGCCTTTCACCCCTAAACAGATAGTTAAACAAAGAGAATAAATTAAATATTAAAACAATATTTATAAAATTACTATAACTACTAATAAGATAATTAATATAAATTATTATTTTTCATAATGTTTACTTATAATAACATATTCTAAACTACTATAAAAATGATATCATTTTTTATAAAATATGGATTTTACTTTAGATTTAGTATTAAAGATAGTATAACAACGCATATATCTACAATAAAAAAAAAAATAAAAAAATTTAAAACAATATACAAAACCTGTTACATTAAAATAAAACAAGTTTAGAACAAATAAGCAAGGTATTACAACAAACAGCAAAATAAAATATTAAAATATAAAATTAACCAAAAAATTATATTATCTAGCAGAAATATTTAAATTAAAAAACCCAATTATAAATTAGAATATAAACACCTAAATTTATAAAAAATTACCACCCACATTAACTTACATACCTACAAACTAGCTATACTTAAATTAATATAATAATATAAAGTTTTTCATATTTCTTTATTAGAACCATATATCACTAACAAAATCTATCCAACCCACCCTAAACCGCAGCCTATCAAAATAAACAAAAAAAAAAAATATAAAATTAAAAAAATTCTTACAATAAAAAAATTTAAAAAAGGACCAAGGTTACAAATTATAACAATCTACTACTTAATCAAATAAAAAAGCTAATTATTAACAAATTTAATTTAAAAATTAGAAGAAAATATTATACATATAAAAATAATATTAAAACAATTTAATTTAAAATATAAAAACTTACATTTACTTACAATAAAATTTAATTAAAAATATAATTATATATAAGATAACTTTATATATTTATTTTTAAAAAATAAACTTAAAAAATTAAAAATATACCATATTAATTTGTAACTTAAAGCCTAATGCTTTCTTTTCTTTCCCCTCGGACTAATTTTCGTACCCTTATACCTCTTATGGTGAATTGGCTTTTTATAATTTCTCGTGTAATAAGCCGCACCATTTTTATCCCCATCTTTGTTACCATTTTTATTTTCATCCTTATTTCTATTTTTATTTTTATCCCCATTTTTATTCCTATTTTTATCTCTATTTTTATCCCTATTTCCACAAGTACAAAAAGTAATTTTAGCTAGGTTAGCCTCTGCCACAGCAAGTCATCCCATCCCATCCTTAAACACTATTCTAACAAATACTTTACTAAATCTTTAAATTACTTAGGTAGAAAATTCTATATTATTAAAATAATCTGTTATATCTATGTCTGCAGTGCCAGACGGCAGATCTCTAAAACCCCAAATAGCTCTCAATTTATTCTTTATTGTAACAAGTTGTATTTTAGCAATTATAAATTATACTTTATAATTAACTATAATACTAGGAATTTGAAACTTTCCAGGAGCAACTCTAGATAGTACTGGTATAATTTTAAAAAAAATATGTTTCTAAGTAGGATAGTTAATAACAATACTATAATTAATATACATCATCAAAATTACCAAGTAGTTTATTACAGCCAAATTCAATATATAAAATCTTACAACTATAACAGCTACGTCAGAAATAACACCACCAAAATAATACACAACATTTCATCTTTTTTAATAACGGATACATTAATTAAAACTGTCTTAATAGTAGGTAAAGCTAGACACAAGGTATTCATCACACCCATCAATCAAGGGATTACCAAGATTAATAACCACAACTTCAGCCAAATCAATAAAATACATCTTTAAATAACCAACCATATTAAAAACAAGTTATATCAAGAGGGTACATATCAATACAAAAAATAAAAAAAATAAAATAAAATTATCTCATAATACATCAAACCATAATAAAGTAAGATAAAAAAAAAAAAAAAAAAAAAAAAAAAAAAAAAAAAAAAAAAAAAAAAAAAAAAAAAAAAAAAAAAAAAAAAAAAAAAAAAAAAAAAAACTAAAAAAAATATTCTTTTATAAAATTGTACACTACCTAAAAAAACAGTTATAATATATAAGTAACTATACTATATTACTATATATCTATAAATGATTTTCCTTTGTTTTTTATTCCCATAAAGTTTCAGTATATTATAAAAACTCACAAAAAATTGAATAAGATAAATAGTATAAAAAAACATTATAAGTATAAAAAAATATAACAAAAAGAAGTATAATTATTTACAAAAACATATAGTAATCTAGAATATGTAAAAAAAATGTTTATACTTATATTTTGGTCATTTTTTTATAATATTAGATTTTTGGTATTAATATTCTAAATCTAATATTAGTTGCCAAAACCACAATATTACCACCTAAACTCGAAGCTACTTGTAATAATGTATAGAAATTAGCCTTTTTAATTACTGCACCTATTATAGCAAAAAAATAGTGAGAAAGTATATATTTATAAAATAAAATAATAATTTTTAATTATTAATTTAATTAAATATTTATTTTTTTTATAATATATAATTTAGTATAAAAAAAAAAAATGTCAGGCTTTACTTATATTAAATATAGCATAGGCTGTAATATATAACTGCAACAATAACATAAATATAAGATTTTTAAACTTTATAATCTATCTATATGCCTTATGACCAGAATACTATCCGATACTGTTTGCAACCTTTTGCTCTAAATTTATGTATATATAGATGTTTTTATAAATGACAAAGATCAGCTCTTTATCTATTAATCTAAGTCTGTTCCTCACCGTACGTTACCTTTCGCATCCCCCCGCTTGAGGTCTGACACAAAGGTTTTTAAAATATTAATAAACAAATATTTTAAATTAAAAAGATTTATAAAAGCTTTTACTAGTTTTTATATATTTATATATATATTTTAAAATCAAATTAATACTATAAAAAAAGAACTTAGTTTTGATTTTAAAAAAATTATTTATAATTTTAAAATTCTAAATCACCCACCTATTGAATATTTATATTATAATATTATTAGTTATGTTATATATTTGTTATAATAATTAATATATATATTAAGTCTGGTACATACTTTTTATAAAAAATATAATTTATATAAAGAATGTTTTTATTTTAAAATGTATATTATTAACTAATAATAAAAAAAATAAATAATATAAATTTAGTATATTATATAAAAAATTTAATTAATAATAACTTTGTCTAAGAGTAAATATTATAAAATAAAATAATAATTTTTATAATTTATATATTAGATAATTTATATTTAACTAACTTTTTTAATAATAAAAAAATTTGGTTGATATATATTATAATTAATAATTTATTTTCTTATATTTATAATAAGTTATTAAATTATATCTATATATTACTTGTTTTGCTTTTAACTTTGTTGAAAAAATTATATCTAAATTTATAGTAAAAGAATTAAATTACTAATAATATTTAAAAAATTATTTGGAAAATTCTTTCTTTTTTAATAATTGTTATGAGTTTTATAAAAAATATAATAAAATTTAAAATCAATATAACTTATACCAATAATTTAATTTGAAAATGTTATTTATAATTAGTTAATTAAATTATAGATTATATTAAATATTATAAATTTCTAAATATTAATAGTTGGTTATATATAGTATGTAAAGTTAATTTCTAGAGTCTAGGAATATACACTCTAATAAATTTATTTTAAAATTATTATAATTATGAAAAAATAAAAATTAAATTATAATAAGATAATATAACCTATTATAAATATTAAAAATTAAAATACTATTTAAAATAAAAAAAATTTAATAAAATTTTAATAACTTTCTACCAGCTTCCTAACATCTATCCTAATATTCTTTCAAAACCAAATTTTTTTTATAATCTCTATCTCAATATACTTAAATATATTATTAAATAAATATTGTTATTTATTAAAAAGTATAAAAAATTAGATATATTTAACACAACTTAGATTAAATTTTAAATATTTTTTAAATTTTACAAATTTAAGCTTATTTTTTTATAAATTATCTAATGGTAAAGTAAAAAATTAAGATTTATTAACCAAATTTTTTTTTTTACACTAGTAGTTATTTTAAATATACTACCAACCTTTTAACAACCAATTTTTAACAAAGTTTTTACATATATTTAAATATTTTTAGAATTTTATTTACTTACACAATATAAAAATCATACAGTAGTAATTTTAAAATATCTAAAAAATTATTAACAACAATTTCATATTATAAAAAATATTTTTTTAAAATATCAAAATATTAAATAAAAATGAAAACTTAAACTAGTATATTTACAATATAAGTCAGATACCAAGAAACAGTTTACAAACTCAAAAAATCAACATAAAAAAAATTTAGTAAATAAATTGTAATAAATTAATTCTGAATACATTTCTAATCTTTAATAATTAAAAATTTTTAATATTATTAAATTTCATCAACCAACTTACTTTGTAGATTTTATACAATTATTTGAGCATTTACAAAGCTGGTTAATAAACACACCAGAATTATTTCATAAATTCCTTAAAAATAAATATTGATTTTTGAATTATATTAATTTCTTAATTCAGATTCTTTAATATTGGACACATCATCACATTTTTAAATTATAATATTTGAATTCTAAAAGTCTTTTTTTTTTTTAATAATCAGATTTATTGAATTTATTATTAGTTTTAGAATATCTGCTTAAAAATTTTATTTAATAAATTATTATTTTTTTAATTTATTAATTTATTCTTTTATTTATTTTTTTTAATAAACGTTTTAAAATTTTAAAAAAAAATTTATAGTTTTAAAAGACTATAACTACTATTAAGCTTTGGTTAATAAATTATTAATTATTTTATTTAAAATTTAAATTATTAAATCTATAATATTATTTATTTTTTTATATCAAAAAAGATTGGTTATAAGTAATCTATAAAAATTATTTAACTAATATTTTAAATTTAATAATAAATAAATTAAAATTTTTCTTATCCAAATTCAACTATTAACTATATAATTAATTATGTATATTAATTCCAAATTTCATAAATTTTTTAAAAAATGTTATATATTTAATATATTATATTAGATTATTTTAGTAATATAAAAACTAATTTTGATATAATTTCATTTTTATAAATTAAAGTTATAAAAGTTAATATAAGTCTTTTTTTAAATATCTACTATTTTATATCAAATGTATTTTTACTATCTTCAATTTATACCTTTAAAAAAATCATGAATTGCTTTTAATTACTAAACTTTAACTATTTGAAAATAGTTAAATTCAGAAATTATAAAGTTTGATTTAAGTTTTTAATAACTTATTATTTAATAATTTTTATTTATTATCTAAAATCTAGCTAAATCATATTATTATTTATAAAAATAAAATTTTATTTTTTACTTAATTAATATAAATTAATAAATAATACTAGTTTATCAACAATCATATTAATCTAAAATAATATAATATTTTTTATTAAATATTATAAAACTATTTATAGATATATAAAAATAAATTAAAATATATAATTAAACTACTTTTATAAATAAATTTTTTATTTTTATTTAAATTTAGTCAATAATCAGATTTAATATATTTTTTTTAAAACTTTTTTTATTTTGTTTTTTAATTATCTTTTTTTAAAATTATATATTTATATCTTCAAAACAACTTTCTTTTTTAAATTTTTTTAATTAATAAAATACTTTTTTTTTATTTTTACACATTTATAAACAGCTTTTTTGTGTTTGCTTAAATATATTTTCCCAAAAATCTTCTAATGCACTTTTATTAGTGTAAATATAAGCAAAGTAAATAAAAAATTTAATATTTATTAAAAAAAAAATATAAAAAAAATAATTAAAAACTTTAGTTTTATTAAAATATACAAAATCTAAAATTAATCTTATTACATCTAAAAAAATAAATAATTTTAAAACTTAGATAAATCTATATTTTTATTATTAACTGATTGTAGATTAAAATAATTAATATAGTAGATGTTATAGTATTAGTTGAAAAAAAAATTATTAAATTTTTTACTTAAGAAAATTTTATATTAGATGTAAAATAATAAGTTATAGCTTTTTTAGAACCCCTTAAAATTTTTATAGAAAACCTAAAAAATGATAAAGATTTTGAAAATATTAATAATAGTTTGAATAAAAATATCAATTTTAACTTAATTAATTAATTTATATTATTAGTATTAGTTTTATTATTTAGCAGATTTAAAGAGTTTGTTAATCCCTTTATCAACAATCTTGCTTCTGACTAATTATTAGTTAATAATATTTTAATATTACTATCTACTGGATTTTAAGAATTTGTTATTAGACCTTAGAAGTATGTATGTAGCTTGTTATTGCAAATAAATTTAGAAGTTGAATTATGTAGTTAGTTGATATTTTGATTATTAATATTTGGTTGAGGTAATATATTTTTTTTGCTTTTTATTAGATATGGAGAATTTTTTAGAGAATAGTTTTTAAATTTAATATTATTATCTTTATTAAGGTTATTTTGTATAATATCAATTGTTTCTGATTTTTAAAATAATAAAAATAGTTTTTGCTTATTTTCCAACAAACTTAATATATTTGGAAGTGAATTTGTTAAAAGATGTAGATTAAAAATAATTAACTTTTTTAATATCAAACAGCTAATATATAGTAAAATAATAAATAAAGTTAATTTATAATAAATTAATAAGAAATTATTTGCTAATATTACAAAAATTTAAGAATACATAAAAAATTTAATAACAGACTTGGAATATCAATCCCTTAAATTTTATTTTTATATTATAATACGTTAAGTTTAAACTTTTCAACAATATATATATATTTTTTTTTTTTAGTTAAATAATAAATTATAAAGTAATTGGTTCCATTTTTTAGCTACAATTAAAAAACTAATATTAGATGTTTATAAACTAACAGGAGATACCAAAATAATATAATAATATATAACTTTTCTTTTTAAAAATAATTAGTTTTTTTATTATAACCAATTTCATTATAATAATATAAATTTTTGAATATCTGCTTTCAAACTTCACAAAACTAACACAAGACTCTATAAATTAATAATATTATCTTTATTGCTTTTATATTTTTTAATACATTAATTAAACAATATTATAATTTTATTATTGGTTAGGAATATTAAACTAGGAAATTAATCCATAATTTAAGTAACCATATGTTTGTATTTATCAATACTCATACTTTTATTACTTTAAAATAATAGGAATCCAATATTTATAACTGTAAAATTAGTAATTAGATAAATAAAATTTATAATAAATTCCTATACATTTTTAATAATATTATAAAAAGGTATTTTACTAATATATTATAATAGAAGTATATTAACGTATAATTAATAAATTTTTTAATAATATTAAACAATCTCCCAGCATTTAATAAAAAATCTTTACAATTTTTTGATATTTAATATAAAAAGTTTTTAATAATTTAAAATTTTTATTTTTAAATACACCAATTCCTTTTTTTATAAATATTAATATAAATATTATAAGTTAAGAAAAAAGTCTAAAAAGTTTTTTCAATTTTTTATAAAATATATTATATCTAGTATAAGCTATAGTATTATTATATATTTAATTTTTAATTTTTAATTTTTTTTATTTTATTATAATTAAATAGTAATTAAATCAATAAATATATATATATATTTTTTTATTAATATATTTTTTGTAAGATTTTTAATAAATATATTATAACTAGTATTAAATTCTCAAAATTTTAAATCATCCTAAATTTTTAAATCTTTTTATCATCCCTAACATTTTAATTTTTGAATTATTATAAACGAGATATATATTCTAATATTTAAAATAATTATTATCTCTATTATCAAAGACGATATCAGCCTTCTAATATCTAAAATAGGATTAATAATGTTATCCTTTTAGATTATTTTCTTACTATCCCATCGCAAACATACAGAGTCTGGTATCATCCGGATACCGGCAAACGTAAAGTTGCCGTCCCAGAAATCCCGTCGTCGGACGACCAGGACGGCAACACATTTTTTTGCTGATGTAGTTTTATTAGGATTAATAAATAACTATTTATTAAGTTATTAGCAGAGGTTAAAGCTAATATTGTAATAATAGAATTAGTAAAAGCATTTTGGTTAGTAATAAGCTTACTATTATTTAACCTAGATAAAATTCTATTAAAATTATAATATAATTAAATTAATTAATTAGTTATAAAACTGGATTTATAACTACTTAACTAGCCAATTATGTTTTAAAAATTTTAATTAGTTTATAGAATAATTGATATTTTGTTAGATAAGGTAGGGTACTTATTGAGCTTATTTATTGTTATTATTATTTGTAAGTTAGGCTAGTTTATAGAGAAGTTGTTTGGTGAGAATATAATTTTGTAGACTACTGTTATATAGTTGTACTAAGTTAATAAGAAAAAGTTAAATTATAGGTTTGGGAGGTTTAGGTTGTTAAAAGCTCGTATTTTAAATGATGAAGAAATTAAATATTTGTAGGGTGATAAAATATTGGAGCTAAATGAAAAAGTAGCTAAGTAAGTTGCTAAACTAAAGAGGAAGGTTAAAGCCACTGCTAATTATGGTGATAATAGAGATAATAGTGATGATAGTAATGTTAATAATACTTATGATACAGTTGAAGAATAGTCTATCTATAAAAAACCTGTGTAATTATATGTTTATTGAATGGTGTGATTTTTCTGTGTTGATATCTTTGTTATTGTTGGTGTTTCACTTCTAGCGTCGTTTCACTTCCCACAACAGCACGTTATCAGATATTCAAACTTCAAAAAGTGCAAAAGGTATTTCTCCACCAGTTTTGCGGTCAAAAAGTTCAGCGAAGGTTTATCGGCGTGTGCGTGAAACCAGCAAAACAATTAATCTACAACAATCAGAATTCGCATCTGGTCACCCACGATACTACTACTTGATCGATATGAGGCTTAAGTAAGGCAGAGCGGACGGGATACCCTGTTTGTCCTCATTCTATGGTCGTAGATACCTAGGCTTCTGCGAAAGCATAGCATGAAAGCAAAACCAAAATCAATTTCTTGTGGACGAACTGCTCTTTGGAACTTTCTCCAACACAGCTTCGAGACTAATTCTTTAAATAAATGCATCACGGTGGACCTTACATTTTATAGGTGAACTATCATTCCAGGAGCCAGGAAGTTCTTCTTATGCCTTCGGAAGATCAAAGGTGTTATTTAAAAAATACATGTGTCAAACCTTTCTTGAGCGTGTTATTTCCGTGCATGCATCAAGCCCCCTCCTTGCAATTGTGATTCCGATATCACGTACTCGGAAAATCTAGCGACAACGTTGGCTAGAGCAACTGATCTCATAACATTTTATATCGGTAACGGACGACGAGTGTTAACCAATCAACAGTTAGTACGTATAGTCTTTGAAAATAACGGCCTTCCAAGTGTTGTATTTTATTCGCATTCTTTGTCAATGGATATCTCTTGAGAGTTGCACCGATTAGAAATTTGGCAGGTTTCAATAAAAATGGGGTATATGTTAGAATTTAACGCTTACCTCCCACATTAAGGCAAATGCTTTTAGCGGGCAATGTAGCTGTGGATAATGCAACTGCAGTTGAAGCCAAGCAGACAACATTAACCACAGACAGTAGCTTCATTTTCTGGTGGGCTGTTGCTTGTTTGGTAAGCTGTGGTTGGGTAGATAATAATATTCCCGACCGACAGATGATCGAGATCTTGCGTCACTTGTCGCTCCATCGGGAAATGTGGATTCACGCGGGACGGGACAGGGAGACCAGGCGAGATCGATTCATACGGTCTCCGCGCTGGCTGGGGTGCGTTGTCAATGTTCTTCTGTCGCGAAAGGCTTCAACTTTTGGTTCAGCTAGACCAATCACTGACGTTTTCCAAAAATCCTCCTCTTCAGCCTCAGCTAACTTCAAAGGCGCAATCGAAGGGAAGGGAAACAATGGCGACAAAGATATGTTATGATGGAAATTTCTCTTCTCCTCTGTATGTTCTGGAATTTTGCGTCCACTTTAACGCGAGCTAGGTTTTACACAGAACGCACGCCTAAGAATCGATAATGATGCTCGCACGGAAGCAATATGGTTCTTTTGTAGCTCTAGTTCTCGCTTCGGTCTTGCTATTTTCAACGATTGCGAAAAGCGCCGAATTTGAATCCCCGGCAGGTGGAGAAACTCTGACCAGCGGCGACAGCTTTGAGATCATCTTCAGCGGACTTGGTGGTGGCTTTACCGATGTTAGTCTTTTACTAGCCCGAGACTCGTGATCAACGACGATAACTATAGCCACTGGCAACAACGAAACCGACTGGGTACTGGACGAAAGTTTTCCGTGGGTGGTTCCTTTTGTCGACCCTGGTACGGATTATAAGATCTCTGTCTATATTGCCAACGATAACCCGACCTGTCGAGTTACCTCGGATGGCACCACCATCTGCATTGCGAAAAGACAGACGGCGATAATATTGTCAAATGATTTCGCAATCCGTCAGAAGGTCACATCTACCACCACCACCACGCCATCACCCACCCCAACACCGACACCTACTCCGACACCTACGCCGACACCTACGCCGACTCCTACTCCGACAACTACACCAACGCCAACACCTTTGTCAACCACTACGACAACGACTACACCAGCACCTCTCCCATCTACCACATCAACAACCACTTCAGAAGCAGATAGCACTACAATGACTTTTAGCAAAAAAATAACTACATTATCCCCCTTAAGTTTAATAACCTTATCCGCCTTATCTAGCACCACTTTGTCTACCAGCATCTCGAAGTCTTCCTCAACTATATCTTCTATATTGTGATCTTAAAGTATTTTAAGCAGATTATTAACACTAGTAATATTAATACAGATGTTAAATATAAAGACCACAATTTCTTTGACTTTATCCGAAAGCTTACCGACAGCTACTCCATTGTGTATATTATCATCAACCCCAATTGGTGCTATAGTAGGAGGTGTGGTGGGTGGATTGGCGATTATCCTTGTTGGAGTATGCGCATGGCTCATCATTAGAGAATTATGCAAAAGGTTTATGGTTCTACAACCATCTCTATTCTAACCGGCTGATCTTAATAATCAATCCGTTTGGACCGGCAATAAGCCTTATGCTTGGGATCTGAGGGTTAATACTTTGGATATATACGCTGGCTAAAAAAATTATCATTATGGTGGTGCATAGTAGTAACTGAAATTCGTATACTTGTATTAATGTAAAATTTCAAATTGTGGTGTTCTGAGTATAAAAGGATTAATTGAGCCTGCTACAATATTTTTTTTATAATGATATTTATAATTATTAGATATTTTATGATGGTATTTGTTTGGAAAGTTATTGAATTAAGGATACCTGATGTCGAGTGATGGACTTGCTTTTTAGAATTATGATTTTTTTAATATATTAATTTAAAATATTGAGATTTATTTATTTTAAACTTTTATTTTAGCTGGTCTTGTTTCTAGCTTGTTTTTATTGGCACACAAGGCTGAAACGAGGTACCTTACCCATTTTCCAAAATTCTTTAGCTATTGAACTTCTTGTTTGCTTCTTTTGTCTTGTAGATATAGATATTGTATGGGTATATGCAGTATGAAGACCTGCTTAGAGTCTGGTATTAAATTCTATAACAAGAAAATTATTGCCTGCATTATTGAAATTTCTATAAATGAAATTTCAAACTCGCTTCTGTAGGCCTGCTTAATCGAATTTTAGTCAACTTCTAGCCAAAGATAAAGATATGGATATAGTAAACACATCTTTCAAGACTAACTGGAAGTATGAGGCTATGTTCCTTATCTCATTCGTTAGAAAAGCCTAAAATACATAATACACAATATAAGTGTCACAGTTCGTGATGGGTATATATACGTAGTGGTGTGAAACTACCAGTTAGTCGGTAGTTTCTGGTGGCTTTTTAGCGTAACGGATATATATACTATTATATCGTTACATTCTACTGATATAATACCTCTGCAACGACCTTGGTTTGAGCCTCGTAGCGTGCGCTGACGTGCTATAGCGTGACATACAATTGAACTGTGTTGTTGCGCAAAAAGTAGTGATTGAAATGTTAAAATCACGGGTTTTTGGTTACTATATGTATATATTAGCTTAGTGTATTATATAAGGGTTTACGTAATAACACTACTTCCTGTGTTAGGCCTTGGTATGGTATGTAACGAAGTCTTATGTGGCCTAGAGGCCTGGGGGGAGAATGTCACAGTTTGTGATGGGTATATTTATGTAGTGGTGTGAAATTACTAGTTAGTCGGTAGTTTCCGGTTAGCGTTTAAAATTGGGGCGGGAAAAATCGAGTCGGGACGGGGAATTCCCCGGCTAAAGCCAGGGGAAAAAAAATGAAAATAACTGTCCCCAAGTGCTCAAAATCTTTAAAATATCATTACCCTAGTCAGGATATTTCTCAGGTTGGGGTAAGATTTTTTGGATTTTTTTCAATAAGTAAAATGTTTTTTCAAAGAAATTTTCAAATTTTTTAATTTTGAAATAATACTGAAAATGCTTTAAAATACCCCTGTTACATTTTGGTCAAGTCCGTCTAACCAAACACTGATCTCTCACTCTAAGATACCTGGGTTCTTAGAACTGGGAGGATGTATATTGCGAGATATCAAAGAATAATATATAAGATGTGTAATAACAATAAAGGTTATAATAAACTATGAGTTTGTATTATATTTAACATCAGCAAAAAATCTGGTAGCCTGAGAGGATCTTTGGTGGTGTTGAGAGGTTGCAGGGGTCGTGTAGAGGACGGTTTTAGACGCTTAGAGGCTGGCGCCCCATCAAAAGTTATTTTTATTAAACATATCTAAATTGATAGTGAAAAGAATTATTGAGAGGTATAAAAGAAGACACTCAGAGTCCTCAAAATATTTTTAAAAAAATTCAAAATCTATTAGATTTATATATATATATATAATTTTAATTATCAATTTTTATATTCTTTTTTTTTTTTAAAAAAATCTCTTTAAATAACATTTTTTATTTTAATCTGGAGGTAGATGTTGAGAATTTATTATAGACCTTCTGTAATTTCTTCATTACTTGATTAATTAAATAAGATATATATTTTTTAAAAAAAAATATTACTTTTATTGTAAATTATCTATTAGATTAATTAATTTTATATTAAGTATATGATTAAATCTAAATAAAAACATTTTTATTATAATTTTTTAAAAAATTATTATAATCTTCTTTAATATTTTTATTGTTGATGGATTTTTTTTAATTTCTTTAAATTTTTAAAGAAAATGTATTAATTAATTATATTCTAGTTTTTTTTAATTTTCTTAATTTAGTTTTTTATTAGTTTTTTAATATCTTCAATTTGTTTTATTTGTTTTTATTATTATTATTATTATTGCTGCTTTTTTAAGATTTAATCAAACTATTCTGCTGACTAAAGGAGAGTTAGAGTTTTGGGAAATCTAATGAAAAATAATATAAAAATAATATAATTATATTATTATTACACCTTCCTAAATTGCTGTTTATATATTATCAAGCCATATTCTCAAAATGTTAGTTAAAATAATTTTTTTGTATAAAAAATAATTATTACCTCCTATTAGCTTAGTATAGTTTTTTTCTAATTATAAGTAAACTAAAATTATTCTATTGTTTTCTATTATTATAAAGGTATCCAAATTTGCTAAAGTTATAATAGTTTAATCTATATTTATATTATAAAATTCAACTGTATTGGAACCATCTATTTTCAGATTTCCAAAATTTTTATATAAGTAATTCATATTATCTTAGACAGAGGTGAATTTAGTAACATTATCTGGATAAAATATCTAGATTTTAATATAAATTTTAAAAAAAAATAAAACTAGAGCTTTTGATAATTTTAAGGTAATGATAGTAATAGAGAAGGTATTAATGGTAAATTTATTAAAAATAATTGTAAAAGTAAGTTAACAGATTTTTAATATCTAATTATAAATTAATAAATATTTATTATTATTTATAATTTTTTTTTTATTTACCTTCTTTTTAGCTTTCTTAATTTTTGTTTTTTTTTATTTTGTTTTTAACTGAAGACTTCTAAAGTTTTTTATAAAATTATTATTAAAATATATATATTTATTTAAAATAGTATATTTTAAAGTAGTTCTTATACTTTCCTTATATTTTTTAAATATATCCTAAATAATTCTTTTTAAACTGATAAAAACAGATTTTATTAGATTGTTATCAGCTAACTTTAGACTTCTAATATTAACCCAATTATTTATAAGAATTATACCTTTAATAATACCAAAATAAGTTAATTTCATAATTTTAAAAATAAAACCTTTTTTTTATTTAATACTAAAATTTTTTTAGCCAGTCTACTTCTATTAGTTGTTAATATAATATAAAACATTATATTCATAATTTAAAAAACCTACAGAGTTTGCTATCCTATATTTATCATTTTTTTTTTTATCTATGCTTGAGAGTTTGGTACCTTTATTTTCATCATCTTTACTATTTTCATTATCTCCTCCATCTTTTCTGCCATTATCTAATGCCAGATTTACGAAGTCCGCCGGTTCTATAACTTAGTATATTAATTTTTTAGCTTAGGTAGTTACTAAAAAATTAACAATAATTTAACAATCATCATTTAAGATAAGATTTTTAAGTTTAACTTAATTTATATATATAAGTTAGTGTTTTATAATAGATTTTTAGTGTTTTATAAAAATTTATTTCTTGAATTTATTTTAGCAGTTATTTTATTTTTTAACCTAAAATAGGTATAGTTAAAATTATTTAAATTAAAATTAATAACAATTTTTATATTAATAATCTTGTTATATCCTTTGCTTAAGTATAAGTTGTTAGTAGATACTGAGAGTCTTTTATAAGATTCTAATTTTTATCTTCCGATTTTTAAAAGGATTGTTCTTTAATTATACTGTTAGTTCCGAAAATTTCTATGATTTTATTATTTCTTATAATCACAGTATTAATATTAATTTTTTTAACTAAAAGGTTATTAGTTGATTTTTAGCGTCTTATAATTCATTATTTTAAGATACTTACCAACTCTATACTTTTTTCTTTTTAATAATATAATTTTGTTATTATTATTATTATTGTTATTATTATTATTATTATCATCATTTTTACTGCTATTTTTAGCTCCATCTTTAACTCCATTTTTAACTCTATTTTTAATTCCATTTTTTATAATTCTCTTTTTTTTTTTTGTAATAGGTATTATCTCATACTTATTAGTTAAAGTTTTCTTATAATCTAAAATAAAACTCTAAAAATCTGTTACTTACCTGGCTTTTTATCAGCAGATTTCTTGTCTATACTTTTATCAAATTTTTTCTTACTATCTCCTTTATTTAATAATCTAGATAATCCTACTATTACTACTAATTTTCTGATATTTGCTATTGGACTATTTAAGTCTTTTAAACATTCTAATTTTAAATTTTTATATTTAAAATTAATAAATATAAAAGTTAATTTAAAATTAGTAGAATTTTTAAATAAATCAAGATTTTTAGTTTTATTAAAATTTTCAATATCAGAATCAGATTCTAAATAATAATCAAAATATATAAATATATTTAAAAGAACAGTTAGAGGACTGGTAACATTTTTAAAAAACTTATCATTATCTTGAGACTATTCTGGGATTGCGTCTTTAAAATATCCAAGATTAAGTGTATGCAGATTAATAATATTGGAAATTAGGTTGGGAAAAGGAAAATTTACCCCATTATCCAATATTTAATCAAAATTATAGTTTGTTATTTTATCAAAATTTTAATTTGTTTTAAATTTTTGATTCTGGAGATAAACAACCTCTAATAATCTATTACCACACTCTATTCTGGCGCTAAAATAAAAATATCAAAAATAATATTTCAAAATCAATAACTTATTTAATACATAAATTATTAATAGGCATAAAATTTCCAAAGTCTGTTTAAGGCTAAAAAACTTTATAAAAGTACTAGATATTAAATAAAAATAAAATAAAATAAAAATAATGACAGTGATAATAGTAATAAAAAAAAAAGAAAATGATTGATAATATCATGAATTAATATATATTATTATATAGTCTATTATTAAGTTTACTCTTGAGTAATTATTTAAAATTGATGAAAGTTTCCATCAAACTTCAATAAATTTAAATATATTTTTTAAATATTTTTTACTCTTATTTATTTTTATATTCAAATATTCTAGAACCAATTTATATATTTTTAATATATTAAAAATTCTAGATCTATTTATTATTTAAGATATATAAAAATAAATACTAGTTTTTAAAAATATAATTGGAAGATTCTAATCACCATACCATATTACAGGACTAAATTAAATTAAAAAAAAATCAATTATTAAATAACCCACTTTTTTTTTTTATTAAATATTTTTTTAATTTAAAATTGTTGAGAGATGTTTTAAGTTTAAAAAAAGTTTATATTAAATACTTAATATTTTTTAATTTTTATTATTTCTTAATTTTTTTTAAATTATTAAATATTATAATATTATTAATATGTTTACCTTAGGTTTTCTATATTATTTTTGTTTAAAATTATATTCAAAAATTAGTTAACACAATATGCATAAAAAATAGTTCTATTATTAAAAATTTTAAGCTACTATTAAAAGTAATATTTTAAATTTTAAATATCTAACCTTACATTTCAAGATTTAATCAATTTAATTAAAAAATTTATATAATTTTCTTTTTTTTTCCTCAGATTTCGAACGTTTTCCGAAAACTCATACAGATATATATCCAAATACCAATACTACAATTATATTTAAAGATTTATTATCATAATTAATTAAAAACCTATTTTATTTATTTATAAATTATATAAATTATAAATTAGTGAAGTAGTTAATATAAAATAAAATATTAAAAACTAAGATTGATAATTTCTTTAATAATAAATTTTCAAAGTCTTTCAATATATCCTTCTGATCTATACATATTTTTTAGAAATAAATTGAAAATATAACTAGAGATTTAAATCTTAATTTTTAAATTTTAATTTATGATTAAGTAATTAAAGATTTAAAACCACAGGAATATTTTTATTATAATCTTATTAATTATATAAGTTACCTTCTTAGGCAATCAGCATACACCAGCAATCTAATATACATACTAATTAAAAAATATAATTCAAAAAACAAACAATTATATTCAAAATTATATACAAATAACTAGTAGTAAAAAATATAAATATATAATTTTAATTTTTTTATATTTTTGCTTAAAATATATTTTTTTACACATTACATTATATGTCAGATGCTAACCATCTTTTAATTAATATTATTAAAAAATTTAACATTAATTCCTATTATTTACATATTAAATACTACTTATTTAATTAATTTTTTTAATAATAAAAAATTATAACCAATTTATTTAATAATTAATAATCTACTTTTTAACATCTATAGTAAGCTATTACTATTCATTTAAATTCTACTTACACTTATACTAATACTACCAAAAAAAAAAGATCTTAACAACTATTAAAAATTAAAAATTAATATTAATATTTAAAAAATCTTATTTAAAATATTTTAATTATTAAACAAATAGAAGTTAAAATTAAATACTAAAAATCTTATAAAACCTAATTTTAATTTAAAATATATTAATAACTTTACTTATTCATATATACCTCAGTTATATAATTAGATTATAAACCATATAAAATATACTAATTTATTTAATATTAATATAAGATCTTGTCCTATTTATAAAATAAATACTTAGAATTTTAAAAAATATATTTTAAAAATAATAAATCATAATTATTATTTTTATAATAAACTAAAATTTTAACTTTTAATAATCTTATCTTAACAAATTCAAAAATTGTTAATTAAAAAGTTAAAAAATAAAAAATTAAGTTAAATTTTATTAAACTTTTATTAAATCTTTAAAATTTTATTATATGTATTTCTTAAACCAAATTTCTTATACAATTTTTATCTTAATACCTTAAAAAATATATTAAATTAAATTAATCAATTTATTTAACAACATAAACAATTTAATAACTTTAACCAAGCTTAAATCAGACTCCTAATATATTCTAATTTCTTTTATTTTAAAAAACCATTTTCACAAATTACACAATAACAAAAGAAAGAATTTTGCATAACTAATAAAATTATCATTTATTATTTAATTACAACTCTTCAAAATTTATTAGAAACTATTAAACATCAAAAATTTAACCAGGTTTTAATCTACATTTAATATTTTATTAATTTCCATCTACTTATGCAATATTATAGTTATACCAACAAAATAATTAATTAACAATTAAACTAATATTAACAAAAATTTTATTAAACTAAATTAATTTTTTTATAATTTCGAAATTCTAGATTTTATTAAAAAAAAATATAAAAATAATAACAGGTATTATCAAACATTAAAAGTTATATATAAACCAAGAAAATAAACTAACTATAAAAATATTAAAAATTATAATTAAAAAAAAAAAAATTAATATTAAATATAAATTTAAACTAAAAACTTTTAATTATTTTAATATAATTAAAATATATCAACCTAATCATTACGAAAGTACAATCCGTCAGTACAAATACCTTAAAAAATGGTTAATAGATATTCCAAAACTTTAATATTATTTTCAAATTAAAAAAGATTATCGAAATTCAAACCATATCAATTATAATATATAAATCATTATAAACTATTAATAAAAAATAATATTTAAAATATAAAAATTAAATTTAATATCTCTTCTTGATAAGTTTCAATATTCCAACCAACTACAAACAACTTACTAGAGTTTAATAAAAAACATGCATTTTAAATTAAAATAAAATCTTTTAAATCTGATAATTGATAATCTTATAATAGATCCTAACAGTCTTCTTAATAAAAATAATAATAGTAAATTATTAACTATTAAATATTTATATTTAAATAATAATATTTATATATTTTTAGATTTCAAGAATAAAACTTTAATATAAAATATTAAAAATTCAATATTAAATAATAAATATATTCTTAAAAATTCTTGATAATATTTAAAAAGATAATAATAAACTATAGGAAAAATTATAATTATTTATTATCTTAATAACTTATATATAAAAATTTAAAAATTTTTAAAATCATATTATTTGGCTACAATCACTAGTGGGTATATACCAAATAGCTAAAATCTTAATAATTCTAATATTATAAAAATATTTTCTTATCAACCATTTAATCAACTAGCAATATTAATTGAAGATTTTTAAAATTTTGATATTATTATAATTTATTAAATTCAATATACTAAACTATTTTTATTTTGTTATAAATTATTATATCAAGATTTTATTTTTTATTAAAGAAAAGAATAATAAAAAATTTTTAATAGATACTTACTAGTTTATATAAAGCTAATTTTATATTTTAAGAATTATTATATTAATTAATTATTTAATATTATTATAATTATTCAAGTTAATCTTAATTTAAAAAATAATAAACAATAAGTAAACTTCTATAATTTTATAACTACTATTTTTAAAATACTTTTTAATATAATTAATATTTTAAATTAATAAATTATTTTAATAAATAAAATAATATCTCGCTTATATTTATTTTTATTAGATAATAAGGATTTTTTTATTAATATTTACATTAATTTATAAATATATAATATTTTTTATAATAGTAGTAATTTAGTATAAAATTATTAATATTTATATATAATCTTATTTTATTTTATTTTAATTTAAAAAGTATATATATATTATTTTTTTTTTTTCTTTAAATAAAAAATTTTATTTTTAAATAAATTATTAGAATCGCTTTTTTTAGATTTTANTTATTAATATTTATATATAATCTTATTTTATTTTATTTTAATTTAAAAAGTATATATATATTATTTTTTTTTTTTCTTTAAATAAAAAATTTTATTTTTAAATAAATTATTAGAATCGCTTTTTTTAGATTTTAGTAGTTTAATATTAACTCCTCTTCTTTTATTTAACACTATTTTATTTTAAAATAGTTTTTACTTGAAAAATAAGATAAAATAATAATTAATAAATTTTTTTTAATTTTCCAAGATTAGCAGCATTTAATAAAGAATAAAAAAAAAAAACTAATTAATAAATATAATCCATACTTATTTAAAACCAAATTAATAAAGTTATTTAACTATTAAAAAACATATTAAAAAATTTACATTAATTATTAAATATTTAATTTTTAATATTATCCCCTTATTAAACCAAAATAGTAATACTAATTTTAAAAATAAGATTAATACTAATTTTTTAAATTATAATTTTATCAAAAATAAAATAGATAATGCTTTTATTAATTTTATTTTATTAACTAATTAATTAGAATAACTAAGTCTTCTAATTCCAAAATTTTTAATATCCATTTTTTGATCTTTAAAGTACGCTTGCGATTTATTAATTTTTAACCTAAATCATAATTTAACTACTAATAATAGGCAAATTAAATAACAAATCAAAACCTTATTTTCAATCCTAAGGTTATTTATTAGATGCTTATCGTTTACAGTATTCTCCTCTTCCCCTCTAAAAAAAAACATTTTAAGTATTAATATATTTAATTAGGCTTAATCTAAGATATTTTGTTCTTATTCTATATCTCAAAGTAGAAGTCAAACTCTATTACAATTATTAAATATTATTAAATTTTTATAATTTAATACTAGCTATAGGTAGCAAAGTAATTAACAGAAAAGCGTAAAGAACACATTAATAAATAAGGAATTAATAAATTTTGTATAAATAAAAAATAAAATATTTATTTAATAATTCTTTAATAAAATCTGGCCAAATAATAATAAAATTTAACAACATACTAAATATTTATTGAAAACTGAACCAACAACTCTAATAATAAATTAGGTAAATATACTTACTAAAATTATATATTATAATATTCTAATCATAAGGTTAACTTTACTATTTTATCAATAATTATCATAGCCATTTACAAAAATTTGCAAAAAATCTTATATTAAATGTATACAATCTTATTAATTTTAATATCAATACTCATTCTGCGCGTGTTAAAAAGCTAATTAATTTAGATTATTTAAATTTTTTAAAAAATAAAGATAAAATAAACTCTTAATTTTTTTCAAACATTAAAAATTTTCTAATAGATTATAATTATAAATCCTTTTTCTTTACTTAGTTATTTATAAAGTCTTGATTAATCAATATTAAAAATTTTCTAAAAGTATAAAAATAAGGTATAATTTTTTGGTTAATTTATTAAATATTTATATTCTTATTTTTAATATAATCTATCTTTGGATAAATTTAAAAAATTAGAAAATTAATTAAAAAAATTAATAAATTAGTGTTAAAATAACTAATATATATAGTAAATCAAATATCCAAAGACTTATAACATACTCTGCTAATTTAATTAATATTTTTAATAATTTATTAAAAAATTTTAAATAATAATTGACAAAAATTTTTATTAATATTTATAAATATGTAATATAATTTTATGTTAAATTCCTAAAGTTTGCCTTTACTATTAAAAATATTTTTTAAAATATTCTTCCTATCAATGATAAAGAGGTAGTTGTGCTTGAAAAGCTGGTGAACTTATAATGGAAATTTAGAGGAAGATTAGGGGCGTTGTATAAATAGCTTTTCTTTATATATTTATTAGTTTTTGTATATAATATTTTAATATAAAAAATTTTTTAACTGAATATTTTTACCTGAACTATGTAAACCTATGCTTAGCTACTAAAAGTCTAATTAAAAATTATTATTATTGAAAAAATTCTTAAAATTATCTTGATTGATAATATTTAAAAGTTTATATTGAGTTATAATATTATTAAAATTATCAATTGAATTAACATTATAGATGATTTTCTAATAATATAAAATTATTGAAATTTTTGTAGTATAGTTGCTCTTAGATGCTTAGAGTTTTATGGTAACTGCTGAGGATGTGGTGCTTGTTAACCTTGAGAGGTTTCTAGAGAACAAAAGTCCTCTGGATCCTCTGAGTCCTTAGAGGACTAGGAGGACAACATAATTTTTTGCTGATGAAGTTAATTAATGAAGAATAAAACTATTCATTAGTTTTAATAATAATCTTATATATATAATAATGCTTTATACAAATGTTAGTGATTGTATATGTTGCAAAATCATTTGTGTGATTTGAGTGTGCATACTAGAGTACGATATAGGGCGGGTTGGGTTGGTTTCTAGATGGTCGAAACTAGCGTTTAAAATCGGGGCAGGAAAAATCGAGTCGGGACAGGGAATTCCCCGGCTTTAGCCGGGGGAAAAAAATGAAAATGACTGTCCCTGAGTGCTCAAGATCTTTAAGATATTGTCATCTTGGTCAAAATATTTCCCGAATCAGAGTAAGATTTTTTAAATTTTTTTTAATAAGTAAAAAGTTTTTTCAAGGAAATTTTCAAGTTTTTTGACCCCAAAACAGTACTGAAAGTGCCTTAGAGATATTCCAGGTCAAGGAATTCAATATAAAACCGCACCGCCAAGAAACCGTTTTAAATTAAATCACGTGACCACAAAAAATTTTATTATATAAATTTAATTAAAATTTAATAAAAAAAATAAAAAAAATAAAACTGAATTTTAATTAATTTTTTTTAATTTTAATTTTAATTTTTTTAATTTAATTTTTTCGATTTTTTTTATGAACACAATTTAAAATTAGGTGTGGGAGATCTTGAAACACGCTAAAACGACTAACTGCCAGGGTGAGTGGGTGAGCTGACCCCGGGATCCGAGCCACCCACAACACATCATTTTCTCCAGTCTCCCCGGAGCATCGATCGGCATCAAAATAATAATAGATAGTCAAAATAATTACAAATTTATATATAAAATATACAGATTTCTAATAGATTATAACAATAGTAATAATATTAAATATAAATAAATAAAAAAAAAAGATTAATTTGATGGATGCCAGTGCTAGGCGGTACGTCAATAATCATGATCCCGAGGTACTTCAGCTAATAGCTTTGTTATTTTTTTCAATAACATTGCAGTACCACATAATAGTGCCTTGCACTCTTTCATTAATTATTTATCTTCCAATGATTTTAATAGATTTAATCTTTCATTATTATTTATTACTTTAGCCTTCAAAAAATACTTCATCAGTCTAACATTATTCTTTTTTGACTCTTTTAGTTTAAGTTAAAAGCAAAGATCAAGCTTTAATTGACACTGAAATTTTACATTAGCGTAAGCAACATTAACTGCTTTAATAAATTTAATAAAAAAGCTAATAATAGTAATATCAATGTTAATAAAAAGTGATTCTTCGAACTTGGATACTAGATCATTATAAGTTTTCTCACAACAAAGTGTTTTAAGCTCTCGAATTCTTTCCTTCCGCATTTTGCGATTGGTTAAAGAAAATAATATATCTTGATAGTTTTCTGGTATAAAATCTAGTATTCTCTCAAGCACCTTATAAGGGTTGAAGGGATAAATTCCAACATTTTTAAATTCTGCTAAAACAAAACATACTTTTAGACTTTTTATTCAAGCTTGACCAATCATCT
This sequence comes from Dactylellina drechsleri, assembly GCA_036971345.1. Classification (NCBI taxonomy): domain Eukaryota; kingdom Fungi; phylum Ascomycota; class Orbiliomycetes; order Orbiliales; family Orbiliaceae; genus Dactylellina; species Dactylellina drechsleri. The sequence continues at coordinate 1,420 of JAJTUB010000161.1, read as the reverse complement.
CAATAAAATCCACTTTTCTAATACCAGTTCCTCCATTTTTTATGTATATAAGCAGCTCACACTTATACACATTTTTATATCCACTAAAAATTCTAATATCAAACAACTACAAGAGATGAGTGCTGTAAACAAAAAAATAAAAACAGACTATCTTATTCTCTAAACAGAAGTTGACAAAATCAAATATCATATAAAATCCATGACCATCAAGAATTAATAAACACCACTAATCATCACCACTAATAATTTTAGTAAATTCATTAAATTATCAAAGCCAGTCCATCACAAAACCATAATTAATAAATCCAACTAATAATACCCCCCATTTCCAACCAAACTATAAACCAATATCTTTATACCAGCCATATCAATAAGTCTCCACTTTCATAATCATAAATAAATAAGTAAATACCCCAATAACAAAACAACCTTCAACCATTATCACAAATTCACAACTTCCATCTTGTAACCAAAATTTATTATATAAAATATTTTACAATAAAATAAGTACTTCTAATAATAACAAACCCAAAATAAATCCAATTTCATCCATATTCCACCAATTCTGCAACAAAATACCATATTTTTTGATAATAGCATCAAGTTTCGTAAAAAAATCAATCACTACCTCTACATTTACTACATTATAACATTTCCAGTCAAAAGTACAAACTTTCACCTTAATTAAGATAGGGTTTCTTCTAAAGAATCTGTCAATCCATTTTCGATTGAGTTGGCGGCTAGCCAGCGAGCTAGCTATTGTAAGAACCAGGTCACTACATAATGGGAAGCCCCATTCTACCAATCTTTCAACCCACTAGCAGATGGTAGTCTCTTAAGCTAGTAATAGCGCCAGGTTTCAGCAAATATATTAAATATCCATGTAAACAGTGCACCCAGCAGCTCAATGCTTCACTGTCGAAATCAGTACCCCATAGCTCCGAGCTGCCTCATTAAACAACAGACCAGGGTTAGCCTCATAAGCCACCAATACTGCCTTAATCCGGATCTCTTTATCGAAATCACATTCAGTTTGAAATTTACCAGTTTGGTGTTTTTTTTAGATATTTTTAAAGGGCCCCCCCTTAGGTTTTGGTGGCATTTTGGACTATTTCGCTTTTACCGATGGTTTAAGTGATAGATACAAAGGTTTTTGGATCAAAAAAGAATAAGAGGTTGTAGATGCCACCAAATAATTTTTATTTTAGAAGCGAAAAGGGGGTGCACGGGCGGTGGCTCGGATCCTGGGGTCGGCTCACCCACTGACCCAGCCAGTTAGTGCTTTTTTACCGAGTTTTTAAATTAAATTTAATTAAATAAAATTAAGCGCTAAACCGTTTACAAACGAAAAGTACGAATTGATTGATTTTTTTTTGAAAATTCAAAAAGTTTAGGTTAGGTTAGGTTAGGTTAGGTTAGG
>JAJTUB010000160.1:0-26700 GCA_036971345.1 Dactylellina drechsleri | reverse complement strand
GGCTTCTAGGTGTGGCCGGCTTCTAGGTGACTAACGTTAATATAAAGTATGTATTATTTTAAAAAAAAATGTAAAAAGATTATAAATTAACTCATAATATTTTTTAAAAACTAAAAAATTTTGAAAGAAGGTTAAGAGTTTAAAAATCTTAAAAGAAATTTTATTTCCTCTAAATAATATAAATATTCTTATATTAGATAATTTAGAGCTTGAAGAAATTGTCAATAATCTAATACCAGATGTTGAGAAGCCAGTATTAAAAGAAAAAGAAATAAATAAAATTAAAAACTCTGGAGGTGAAGAAATAAAAAAAAAAAGAAATATTAAAGATCTGATATCAAATATTAAAAAGCCGGTATCGCAAAAGGTAGAAGAAAAGAAATTATAAAACAAAAATGAATTTAGTGAGTTTAAAAAAAGTAAATAGCTTTTTTATATCTAAAAATAAATTTATGTAATATAATTAATACTTTTTTAATGAATAAATATCTTTATCGCAAATAGTTTTCTTATACAAAATAGATTGCAAAAATTTATAAACTAGAAGAAGAAGTTATAAAAATTTGTAAAAAATTTTATTATCTTTTTTTAGACTTTATATATTTAATAGCAGATTTAGGAAAAATTAAAAATATTAATCCTAATAATATGGAATTAACTAAAAAAGTATATACTAGAAGAATAAGATTGAAAAATTTGTATAAAAAAGTGGATAAAAAAAAAAAAGTGGATGAAGAAAAAAAAGTAAAAAAAAAAAATGTTACTTTTAAATTTGGGTATAATTTAAAAAAATAATAACTTAAGATGTTGTTGTAAAAGATAAAAAAACTGAATAAGATTTTTAATAGTTGTGTTAAAACTATTAATAATCTTTCTAAATTATATATGATAAAAGTAAAAGAAAAGGGAAAGAGAAAAAAAAAAGGAAAACTGGAGCTGATGATGATAATAATGGTGATGGCGATAATGATAATAACGGTGATGACAGTGACAATAGAGATAATAGGAAAATTAAGAAAATAAAAAAATATAAGTATTTATATTTAGGGAGTTTATAAACAGCTTTTTAATATCTAATATAGATTATTATATTCTAGAGATTAAAATTGATTTTGGTTTATTAAACAAAGTTTTAGACAATAATAATGATGATGACAAAAATAACGAAGATATGATGAAAGTGTGGGATAAAATTTATAAGGTATAATGATATTAGTAGCTTAATTATATGTAAGTTAAAAATTTGTTATAAGATATAAAGAGGTTATTAGTTAATTTATTTAATTTTTTCTAGTTTTTATTTGATTTCATAAAATTATTTCTAATGCTATTTTTAAAAAAAAGTGAAATATTAAGGGTTAGTTATTAAGCTGGATTAATATTTCTTATAAATAAAACAGTTAAAATAAAATGAATAAGAAAAAACAGAATGGATTTTTAAAGATTATATTTAAATTTTTTTGGTTAGGTATTGGTTAAAATACAAATATAATTAACTAATAATTATAAGATGGCAGAAATAAAGTAATAAATAATGATAGTAATATGGTAAAAATTTTAAATATATCATGTTAAATAATCTAAGATATTATTAAAAAGTAAAAAGATTTTTTTAAAAAAATATTTATAAAGATTTATAAAAGTAGGATTATTAAAATAGATAAATTGGAGATTATAAGTCACAAACATATAAAATTGGAGAACAAACGCAAAAAAGCAGAAAAAAAATTAAAAAATAAAATAAAAATAAAGAAAAAGTTGGAAGCTAATATTAATATAATTAAGAAAAATATATATTTCCTAAACTTATTATTAGATTTATAAAAACTAATTTAACTTTTTTATTAATTTTAGCTTTAGAAAATAGGAAGTTGTTGAAAACAGAATTACCTATTTGTCTTCTTTAATTTTATTTTATTAATAATATAACTTTTATTTTTAACAAATCTGATATTAATTATTCCTTTTATTTTATTCTAGGTTTTTATGTATTTGTTTTTAAACTCTTAGTAGCTATTACAACTATCCAAGTAATTAAAAATATTATTTAAATACAGGATCTAAATATTAAAATTTAAAAATTATTTAATATAATTCCTAGCAATATTACTAAATTACTAAATAACTAATATCCAATTTTTACAAATTTGGAATTTTAAAATTAGTTAGAGACAATTTTTAGTAAAATCGAAACTATAAATTTATATTATATTATATATTAAGATCCAATAGCTAATAAAAATAATATCGATTTTTTATTACTACTTTAATTTATATATTTGAACTAAATTCTTAATTAGACTTATAAAGTCTGTTAATAGATTTTAGAAAATTAAAATAAAGATTTTTTAAAAAATTTTAAATTAAATAAAATTTGAGGAGTATAGAAAATAATATAACAAAAATATAAAAAAAGTAATAATAAAGATTTTTAAATATTTAACAAATTGAGAAAATTTATTTATAAATTTATAAAAATTAATATAAGCTAATAAGTAAATAAAATATTTTTAAAATTATATAGTTAAATTTTGTTAAAAATAATTAAGTTTTTTAGAGGAATAAATTGATTAAGTATAAATCTAAAAAATAAAGTATTTACTAAATTTAGTATATTTAATTATAGACATAAAAAGACTACTAGAAGAAATATATTTAAAATAGAGATTTATTTAAGGATTAAATAATAGATCACTCACTTAAAACAATTAAGATAAAGAAATAAAGGTTTAGTTAACTAAAAGTTTTAGAAAAAAATACTATTTCAAATTCAATATATCTAATTACAAACATAAAAAAGCTAATTCAAGAAATCTACTTAATATAAAAAATATTTTAAAAAATAAGTAATTAATAACTCACCTAGAATAATTCAAACATAAATATAAATAATAACTTTAAATTATTCAAAATATAATTATACTATTCCAAATATATTTAAAAGAATGTTAGGAGGTAATTTTTAAATATATTAAAACTACTAAAAATTACTTCTATATTACTTTATATTTATTTTTATTAAAATATCCTTCATCTACTATCTTAATTATTATAATTAATCCATTTAAAATTCTTTAAAACTATAAAAAAGCTTCTTTCAGACGCGTCAAAACTGCTATCATTCACATTACCAGGAAATTATATTAAGAAAATAAAGAAAATAATTTTATAAATATATTCTTATTATCTAATAATAATAAATAATAATAATAATAATAATATTTTTTTTTTTTAGATGATTTTTTTTTCTTTTCTTTTTTTCCTTATTTTATGATAAAACTTGTTTTGTTTTATAATTTTTTATTTTGTTTATTTCTAACCAGCTTTTAGTTTAATTAAAAGATTCAATTTTAAATTTTAAAATTTTTTTTTGATATTATATGTTAAATTATGTTTTTTTTAAATAATTTTAAAATGGTTAATTTAGTTTTTGTTACCTGCCAGTGCGTTGCTGCTGTTATCAATTGTTAATTTATTAATATAAAAGTTAATATTATTAATAATAACTTTTTTAGTAATTTATGTTGTTATAACTGTGAATAATAGGGGTTTGTCTGTTATATTGATGGAAGTGCTAAGTGTAGTTATTGTAGTACTAAGAATTCTATGTATCACTTTATAAGTATTTTTAATAATAATGTTTATATTTATATTATAGTGTTTTTAGTCATTAAGAAGTTCTGGGAGCTTTTTTTTTTCTATTTTATACATATTAGTATCTTTATATTTTTGGGTATTATTGTTATAAGGTTTTTTGCTAAATATATTGTTTATTATTATACTTTTTATTTACATTGATAGTGTAACTAATATTTTGATAATTTTAGTTATCCTCTTTTTTAATATCACTATTATGGATACTTATATTAGTATGTTGAAGACCATACTTTTAAGTTTTAGTGGTAGTTAAGCTAATCCTATTCTTAGAGCTATCTTAGAGAGGATAATAAAATTTAACAAGATTTTTAATAAATTGTATAAAATTGGTAACTCTGTTATAATTCCTATAACTAAAGGTATTATACTGAAGATTAATATGGTAGAAGTGGATATTAGGGTTTTATAAGTGATTATTATAGTACTTATTGTAGTTATTTTAGAGGTTATAGGTAGTAATATAGTTTTATATAATATAACTTACTCTTTTAGAAATAAATGAATTTATAATTATATTATTAAATATGCCCAAAAATATTAATATATCTAATAATATATAATTTTATATAATAGCATAGTTTTTTTAAATTTTAAATTTTTTTTTTAACATTTTAACATTATTTGTTTTTAAAGTTAAATTTATTTAAAGTTTTTAAATATTTTCTTTATTTTATGATTTTATATTTTTAATAAAAGTATATTTATTTATATTTTAATTATAATTTTAATTAAATAACAATTTTTTTATTTTTATAACTTTAATGATTTATTCTGCATATATAACATTTTTTTTTAAATTCCCACAATATATTAAATCTCAACCAATTTTATTATTTTATTAAGTAATATTTTATTAATTTTTTAGATTTTTTAGATTTTTTATAAAATATTTTAATTAATATCTTTTCTATTTCCTTTTTTTTTTAATAATTATTGATAGTAGTTTAAAACTTGTAAATATTTATTATTAATTATATAAAATTATAATAAAAAAATTTAAAATATATTATAACATTTTATAATTTTAAATAATTTGAATTTATATATATATATTCCTATAACGTCTATAATCTTATACAAACCAAACCGCTTTGCTTTTAATTTATTTGATAATTAGTAAATTTAAATATATTTTTTATTTAATATAACTTCCTGTTTTGATTTGAAAACTAATGTGGGATTTTGTTTTTTATTAGTATGTTTAACTTAATTGTTCTATATTTATATAATTTTAAATTAATACAACTTATAATATAATTTTAGTTTCTGAATTTTTTTTTCTACTACTAAAACATTGCTAAGTCTTTTAAAAGTTATTAAAATTTTAAAATAATAAGCATTTTATATATAAAAAAATATTATTTTAATAATTATATAGTGTTATTATAACGTACCTCACCTAGAAGCCGACCACACCTAGAAGCCGACCAACTTTTTAGCGAAAACCTCACCATACCAAAAAACCATCACCAAACCACCTCCAAGCTACCAACGATCCATACTCAATATCGCATTAAAAGTCAGCGCCGCGCTGATAAACATACTGTGTGCTAATTATATACTGGCTATTGTAATCGCTGTACTATTTCCTGATTTAGGATTCTTAAATAATATGATTTTCTAATATTGTGGTGTTAACACGCAGACCAGTTTTACTACTAGCAACCCCCTATTCCAACACCATACTGCAAGCGAGTACCATTGATCGTCGCCGCTGCTAGTATCATAACAGTATTAACAGTCCTATTAACATAATTATTCGTGCTATTAAATAGAATAAGTTGTTGATTTGTGGAACTGCGAAGATAATGGGAGTAGTGTATACAATTTTGTAAGACCAATTAACTGGTTTTAAAAGTAACTGGTCTGCTGCACATTAAAAACAGATGGCAATAACAGTAGTAGCTGAAGAAGTACTAGTTTAATGGGCATTGTGGCTATATCAATGGGGGTTTCCCCCAAGAGTAGATATGCTTTGCTATATGGTAAATAAGTTAGCTGATTGCAATCTAGGTGTTAACTGGATTATTAGATTTCTTAAACAGCATAAAAATCTACGAATTGCATATCCCTGCGCTTATGATAATGAGTGTATTAGAGCCGATAATCCTGAGTTTATTAAATAGTTTTTTTAATTATTCTTAGATTTTAAATTTTAGTACCAGATTAATAAGACTAGATTGTATAATATGGATGAGAAAGGGTTTGTTATGGGACTGACAGAGCGCTCACAGATAATAGCACCGCGGGGTGTAAAATCTCAATTCAGCAAGCAACCTAACCACCGAAAAAATATAACGACAATCGAATGTATCAGCACGCACGGTATTGCATTACCTCCATTCATTATCTTCAAAGGTAACAACTACCAATTTAACTAGTACACGGGTACAGCTAGTATAATAGACGACTGGGAGTTTACAATATTATCATTAGGGTAGACCGATAGTGAACTAGTGATTTAATGGTTAAAAAGAGTGTTTAAACCATAAACTTATAAAAATTTAAAACTAGGAGAATAAAGAATGTTATTGCTTGATAATTACAAAACTTATATATTTACTAACTTTGTTATTTTCTGCATTTGTTATGATATACTTGCTCTTTGCTTACTATTATACAGCATTTATTGTCTATAATTATTAAATATTAGGTTTAATTTTGTATACATAACTTAATATCGAAATATACTAGATAATATTTTTTGTAATGGTGTTATTGGTATTAATAAATAACTATTTATTAAATTGTTAGCTGAAGTACGAGTGAATATTATTAATTCTGATTTTATTAAAGTAGTCTGGCAAGAGATTGGATTAGTATTATATAATTTAGAAAAGGTGTTATTGTAATTACAATATTATTTAAAACTTCTTATATCTCCAACTACTTAGCTAGAGTTTAATACCATATTACCAATATTATTAATAATATTTATATTTTAAAGGTTATATTCAGTATACTAATTTATTAATATTATTATTATAAATTATAATTTAAGTTTACTAATTATAGTATATATTAAAAAAATAGGATAGCTTGTAGAATAATATATGGCAGAAATCTTTATATTAAAAAAAATAAAATCTCAGTTATATATTGCTAATAAAAAAGTATTTTGGAATTATACTAGCAAACCATGGATAATTGGTATTTGAGTTCTTAATAATTATAAAATTGAGTACTTATAGAGAAAGAAAGCAATCAAATTAGATAAAAAGAAAGTAGAGGCAAATTAAAAAGTGTAAAAAAAGGTAGAAAAAGTAGTTAGTAAAACTACTATTACTAATAATATTCCCCCTTATAACCATAGTCATCCTTGTAAGAATTAAAATAGCTAGGATAATCAGAATACTCAAAATAGTATTGTCCTTAGCCACAGTTATAGTCGGCCTTATGATAATAATCGGCAGTAACCCATAGTTCTAGACAAGAATAGTGAAAAAGATAGTAAGGAAGACAGCAAGGAAGACAGCAAGGAAGATAGTGATAAAGACAGCAAGGAAGATAGTAATATAAATAATAATAATTATTATTGCAATTAATATATGATTTGATTTGATTTTTTAATTTTTGCCACTGTGGTAATAAATATATTTGCATATTTATATATCAACACAAGATGTCTACATATTAATATAAAATATTTATATATTAATATAAAATGTTTATATTTATGTATTAAAATTTAACACCACGTTGATATATATTTTTTAAGTACTATCACTATTTAATATATATTTAAAAAAAATACTAGAAGATGTACTGCTTCTAGGTTTTACCTAAATAAATATTTATCAAAAAGCCAAATTTTTAGTAGGGTACGCTGCTGGGTTTTTTGGTATGGTGAGATTCTTGCTAAAAAGTTGGTCGGCTTCTAGGTGTGGTCGGCTTCTAGGTGAGGTACGTTATATAAATTAAATTAATAATAATAATCCTACTTAATTATCCTATATATAATTATAATAATTATATAACATCAGCAAAAAATCTGACTGCTTGAGAGGATGTTTACTAGTGTTAAAAGATTGCAAAAGTCGTGTGGAGGTTAATTTTAAACGTCCAGAGGTTGGCACCTTATTCAAAGTTCTTTTTACTTCTTAGAACCAAATCGATAGCGAAAGGTATTATCAAGAGCATAAAAAAAAAAACACCTGAAGTTTTTAAAACACCTCTGAAAAAATTCAAAATTGGTTGGATTTATATATAGTTTTAATTATTAACTATTATATTCCTTCTTTTTTACAAAAAAATTTTATCATATAAAACTTTTTTTTTAAGACTGACAACAAATGTTGGGAATTTATTTGGGGTTTCCTATAATTTATTTATTAATTAATTAATTAATAAGATATTTTTTTTTTGTAAGTCATCTATTAGATCAATCTTATGCTAAGAATATGATTAAATTTTTTTTTAAAAAAAAAAAAAAAAAAAAATTATAATTTATTAAAAAACTACATCAGCAAAAAAATGTGTTGCCGTCCTAGTCGTCCAATGATAAGATTTCTGGGACGGTAATTTTATGTCTGTTGGCATCTAAACGACACTAGACTTTGTATATTTAAAATAGGATAATAAGAAAATAATTTAAAAAATAATGTTGTTAGTTCTGTTTTAGATATTAAAAAATTAATATTATCTTTGATAATAAAGATAATAATTATTTTAAATATTAAAATATATATTTTGTTTATAATAATTTAAAAATTGAAATATTAAAAATAATAAAAAGATTTGAAAATTTAGAATGATTTAGGATTTTAAGAATCTAAGATTAGTTGCAATGTGTTTACTGAAAATTTTATAAAAAATGTACTGTCACGGTTCACGTCGATACGTGCTGTGGCCTCACGACTGGTGGTGCAGAATACCATATAATCAACACCTCCTTGATCTGGCAAGTAAGTATCCAGTAGGTATGAAATTTACTAAAATATCATAAAATATACCAAAACTTTATAAGCTTAAATAGCTATAAAAGAATTATATATAAAAACTTCATACCAATATTAGTAAAACTAGTATTAAATAATCTAATTATTTATTATCCATAGTAATTTAGTCATCTTCACATTTATAAATTATTATAAGGGGTTTTTAAAAGTAAACTTTAATATTTTATTTAGTCATTTACTTATTCATATATCTGTCAACAACTAGTATCTTACTTATTTTATAGAATTAGAATTCATCAGCTACCTAAGCCTTACTACAAGTCAGGAACAAATATTACTACAAGTATTCACAAACAATCTAGAACTACAAATACCACCTCATATAAACACACCAACCCTTTTCACATAACTTAATAATATATTTAACTAAAATATTATAAACAAAAAAATAAAAATAGTATTGAAAAAATTATTTTTAAAAATAAATACTATTTCTCATACTACCAACCCATGCAGAGCTATAAGACTATTTATTTTCCATCAATAAAATCTATTAATAAATTAAAAGCATAGGTATAATTAAGTAAATCCTAAAATATCAACATTATTTCTAATCACACCTCGACAGTTTTAGCCAAGATATTTAGAACACCAAAAACTTTTAATAATAAAAACAATATAATAAAAAAATAAATTACTAACATACAGCTGTATTTCAATACTAATAATAAGATTTTCATAACTAAAAAATCCAAAGTCAATTATACTCTCCCGTACGGTCCGGGTGCCCGCAACGCAAAATATGGGCCCAAATACAAACTCTGTATGTAATGTATAATATATAATATGCAAGTATACAATTTGTAACTCAGGTAATATACAATGCCAAATGTACGATCATATAATTATTAACATTTATATAAGCATCCTTATATATATAAGACTATTGTTAAGACTGATAAATAGTTCTTCAAGTTACTCTTCATCAGTGAACTTAAATATAATACAGATTTATAATTTACTTTATTATTATTACACATCTCATATATCATTCTTAATATCTCGCAAGATACATACTCCCAATTCTAGGAACCCAGGTATCTTAGAGTGATCAGTGTTTGGCCAGACGGACTTGACCAAAGTGTAACAACTTTTTAATAGTTGGATGATTTTATTAATTTAATTCTGAATAGGTATAGATTATATTTATTAATTAATTTTTTTTTTTTTATCTTTTAATAGATATTGCCGGTCTTAAAAAGTTAAAAATTTTTTATTAATTATTATTTTATCTTATTTCTTGAGTAAAAATTATTTTAAAATAGAATAATATTAAGTAGAGGAAAAAGAACTAATATCAGACTACCAAAATTTGAAAGAAGTGATTTTAATAATTTATTTAAAAATAAAATTCTTTATTCTAAAAAAAAAAAAAAAGGAAAATAATACATGTACATTTTTTAAATCAAAATAAAATAAAATAAAATTATATATGGATGTTAGTGAATTTATACTAACTTGCTATTATAAAAAATATTATATATTTATAAATCAATATAAATATTAATAAAAAATCCTTAATAAAAATAAATATAAACAAGATATTACCTCATTTATCAAAATAATTTATCAATTTAAAACATTAATTATATTAAAAAATATTTTAAAAATAACAATTATAAAATTATAGAAGTCTATTTATTATTTATTATCTTTTAAATTAAAATCAATAATCATAACAACATCAAATAATTAATTGATGTAATAACTTGAATCTTTAAAACATAAAATCAGCTTTATATAAGCTAATAAACATTTATTGAAAACTCCCCATTATCCTTCTCTTCAACAAAAAATAAAATCTTGATATAATAATTTATGACGAAATAAAAATGGTCTAGTGTATTAAACCCGATAAATCATAATAGCATCAAGATTTTGAAATTTTTTAATTAATACTGCTAATTGATTAAATGGTTAACAAAAAAACATTTTTATAATATCAAAACCATTAAAATCCCAACCATCTAAAATATAGCAACTACAGCTAGACAATATAATTTTAAAAATTTTGAATTTTTATATATAAGTTATCAAAGTAATAAATAACTATAACTATAGTCTATTATTATTTTCTAGATATTATCAAAAACCTCTAAAAATATATTTATCATCTAATATTAGATTCCTAACATCTTGTACTAAAATCTTATTGTTGAAATTTAAAAATATATAAATATTATAATTTAATTATACGAAGGCTTGTCAAAAAAGTTAAGTCGAATTCTTGGCATTTCGATCCGAGCGCGCCGGAGGCTACTAGTAGCTCCGGGCTGTTCTTCTTAGCAGCACGTAGTACAACCTACTATACCGGCAACTATAAGATTTGGTGAATAAACTAAATACATGATCAGGAACAGTAAGAACAATAAGCAAAGCAACAGTAATAATAACAGTAATATTAGTAATATTAAAAGTAATATAATTTATAGTAGTAAAAAGTAGCTCCAACTTACCAGTAGTATTATCAGTGGTACCTTCTTTATATTTATTACCACCAGCCAGTTTAATAACTAATTAAATATAATGGATAATACACTCAATCCAGTGCTAAATCTAGGCTTGTAATAATTACCACTATTCTTCCAGTTATGCAGCTTCCATATTTTTGTAATTTGTTAGTGTACTATATTTGCTAATTCTGCACTTAAGATAGTACCAATAGGATTTAATCATATTCAGATCTAAAAAATTACTAGGCTACAATAATCACTAAACTAAATTGATATTGTATAATAGTTTTTAAATATAATAGTTATGCAGTACAGCCTTGTCTTCTTGCATAATATATTTTTTGTTAAAACATGTAATACATACCTTAATAAATAATATTAGTTTTAGTATTAAGATTTTAATACAGTACTTGTACTAATCAATACCATTTTTGCTATTTTTGTCATACTCCAGCATACTATTCTTTTTAATAAAAGACTACTCTAGCTTAGGATCAGATTAATTACACATATTTACATGCCTAATAGTAGTTAATAGTTTTTATTTAGCTTTAGTATCTAGTTCAGCTCATATATTTATAACTTTGATCTCAATCTCAACAGCCTTCTTTTTAGTTTTGGTTTTAAATTATTATATATAATATGGTCCTTTTATATTATAGGTAAAATATTCCCAGAATATAAATTTAAAAACTTTATACTATTAAGGACTAATAATATTACTATAATAATGCTTATTATTATATTATTATAGTTGATAGCTACCATACTACTGACCTAATATAACACTAATTTCATTATTCCAAATAACATACCTTTAATCTTCCAATATTTAATTTTAATAATTTAGTATAAATTATAATTTAGCCTATTATATAGTAACTATAAGATCTAATTTCTATATAAGCTTTAGTTTCTTAAATTTAAGCCACTTTAGTATTATAATAATAGTAATATAGTTCAAATTTAGTATACCAACCAGAGTATATGTAGTAAGCATTCTATTAACATTATCCTTAGTTACTAATTTAATTAGTTATTATTTTACTACTAAAATAATTTTTTGTGGTTTTCCAGATCATAGTGTATTAATAATATACTCCATAGTTAGTAAAATATAGTCATCTAAGTTATAACCACAACTCTTGGTCCTATTCAACAAACAGCAAAAACCATTATATGATATAATAAATTGATTTATCAATGAGTTTCTAAGTATACCAGCTATTAACAGTGTCAAGAGCTGGATTCTTTAGTAGTTAATTTTACTACCCCTGGGGCATACTATTATAGTTGTAATCATGGTGGTTCTGCTGGTTCTGCTAGTACCGATTCTGTTAGTACTAGTTCTGCTACCATAATTCTTCTGGTGGTTCTGGGACTATTATAATAGCAGATTTGGTAGCAGATTTAACAATTAACGGCACAGGCAGTAAGCTGTTAATAATAAGCTATCGATAGTAAGCTGTCGATAGTAAGCTGTCAATGGTGTGCTGGTTGTGTTATTCGATATTACAACACGATTTTTCCACGCCATAGCAATTCCATGGCCCCGGTGGCCCCGGTGGCCTCGGGCGCGCACAGAGCACAATGCCAAGGATTCGACTTAACTTTTTTGACAAGCCTTCGTAAATATTTAATAATTAATAATTTCTTATTATTATTTTCATTAAAAAGACTATCAGGATTTATTATAAAACTATCAATTATCAAATTCAAAAGATTTTGTTTTAATTTAAAATACTTATATATCTTTTACTAAATTTAAGTAAGCTATTTATAACTAATTAAAATTTCAAAACTTATCAAAAAAAAAATATTAGATTTAATTCTCACATTCCAAATATCATTTTTTATTAATAATTTACAATAATTTATATATTATAATTAATACAATTTAAACCTCAATAACCTTCTTTAATTTAAATACAATATTAAAACTCCAGAGCATCTGTTAACCACCCTCCAAAATACTTATATTAACAGATTATATTTTTGTAATAACTAAATTAATATATTTTAACTATATTAAAATAATTAAGAGTTTTTAGTTTAAACTCATATTCAATATCAATTTCTTTTTTTTTAATTATAATTTTTGATATTTTTATAATTAACTTATTCTTGTATATAACTCTCAACATCTGATAATACCTACTATCACTCTTGTATTTTTTTTAACAAAATCCAAAATTTTAAAATTATAAAAAAAATTAATTTAGTTTAATAAAATTTTTACTACTATTGGTTTAACTATTAATTAATTGTTTCATCAATATAACTATAATATTGCGCAAATAAATAGAAATCAATAAAATATTAAATATGAATTAAAACTTGGTTAAATTTTTAATATTTAATAACCCCCAACAAACTCTAAAAAATTATAATCAAATAATAAATAATAATTTTACCAATTATACAAAACTCTTTCCCTTACCATTATATAATTTATAAAAATAATTTTTTAAAACCAAAAAATCCAGAATATACTAAAAATCCAATCTAAACTCGATTAAAATTATTAAATCATTTATATTATCAAATAAATTGATCAACCCAATTTAATATATTTTTTAAAATACCAAAATAAAGATTATATAAAAGATCTAGTTTAAAAAGTATATATAATAAAACTCCAGAAATTTAATAAAAATTTAATAAAATTTAACCTAATTTTTTATTATTTAATTTTTTAATTAACAATTTTTAAATTTATTAAAACAAAATTACTAAAAGTTAAAATTTTAAATTATTATAAAAATAATAATCATAATTTATTACCCTTAAAACATATTTTTTAAAATTTTAAACATTTATTTTATAAATAAGATAAAATTTTATATTAATATTAAATAAATTAGCATATTCTATATAATCTATAATTTAATTATATAATCAAAATATATATAAATAAATAAAACCATCAACACATTTTAAATTAAAATTAAATTCTATAGGATTTTTAGTGTCTAATTTTAGCTTCTATTTATTTAATAATTAAAATATTTTAAATAAGATTTTTTAAATATTAAGTCAATGTGTACAAATATGGACCCCCCCTGGTTCCGGACTACCTTTCAATAACTTAAGAAATAATATATTATTAAATATATTTTATATAATCCTAGAGTTATAAGTATAAAAATTATATCAATTTATTAACTTTTTACAAAATTATCACTTATGTAACCTAAATAATATATTGTCTATAGATATGGCTGGATTATTGGAGAGGTATTTCTATTTCTGTAATTACTTTATTATTTTCCATAGTTGATCATCTAATATATTAATAAAAAGCTATTTTAATTCTAATTTTTATTGTACAATTAATTATATTTGCAAGTATAATAAATTTTTTGTTTGGTTTTACCTCTATTTTCTTTTTTTTAACTGACTGAATAGCCTTTAACTCAGTTTCTACACTTTGGAACTTCTGTTTTATTAAATTAAATTAAATTATAAACTTATTTTAATTTTTATTAATTTTATAAATTGTTAGGTATGTAGAGGGATTTTATATAAAAGATTTAAACATATGACTAATATCCTAGTTTTTTATAAACATAGTAATATTAAAGATTAGTTTAGGGATTAGGGTAGGTGGCTGCTAGGCTATTATTTAGCAATTTTATAGTAATTTATAACAATTACAGAAATAAAATTTAGTTACCTTGTAATAATATTTTTTATTGTAAAAGTAATTATACATATTTTAGTATAAAATTAAAAAAATAATATTTTATTTACACATATAACATTATTTAGGCTTATAAACTTATTTAGTTATTATTAATATATTATTTTTAAAATTAAAAAGTATCCCAGATCTAATAACTAGGTGATATAAAAAATATAGGTAAATAAAAATAATATATATATATTATATAAATTTGTTGTATGTGAATTATAACTATTAATTATTAGTAACTTTACTTTTAAAAAATTACTAATAACTATTTTTGGTAGAAATACCTTTATCAATTATTTTAATATAATAACATTATTTATCCAATTATTCTCTAAGCAAATTACTTATTACTTAAGATTATTTTTTAATATTTTTATATAAAACCACTAATTCTGAATAGACTTTATTTTAAAAATCACTAGAAGATTAAGCACAATATCTATAACAGATATATATTTGATGAATAAAATCTAAAAATATAAATAATTTATTTTTATAAAAATCTAACCCTCCTAACAGTTAAAACTTTTAATAATAAAGCTGTTTATACTTATTCCAACTATTATACTATTTTTATCTATATTATATTACTGTTTTAAGGGGATCTAAGATACAGTCTTATATAAGCCAAATAACTTATTTATATTTATTAAATTTATATAATTAACTCACTGCTAATTAATATAATAATCAAACTTAGTCTTAATTTATAGATAACAACTTAAAAAATTATTAGTTTATTATTTACCTAATAAATTATTATTATTTTATGTTTTAAGGATCTTAGTAGTAATAGCCCAGAATTAAATATACATAAAAATATATCCAAAGGCTTTTTAATGCAAAGTTTATTTTATAAATTTTTTTTTTTATATTTTAAAAAATTATTACTAGTTTTTATAAACCAAACTATATAGTTATTAAATACTTAATCAGTTTTGGAATGTGGTATTGCGTAGGTAGTAGTAATAATATTTTTAATAATTAGTTATTTTTAAAAGTTTTAATTAATTATATTTACTTCATTATATATGTGTTTGTTAACCATCTTTAATTTATCCTATAAAAAACTAGCTTATTTGGCTGAATACTATGGTTATAAAAAGAAAAATAAGATTATATGTATGATCGCGTGAAGGCGAGTTTTCATGAAAATGTGTTGTTCAAAACCAGGGGTGTTTATACACATTGACTTAATGTTAATTTTTGATTTCTAATAATTATTTAAATCTTTTTTCTTTAGTAGTATTAGTATAAGTATAAGTAGAATTTAAACAAATAATAATAGCTTATTATATTAAAAAATAAATTATTGATTATTAAATAAATCAACTATAATTTTTTATTATTAAAAAAATTAATTAAATGAGTAATATTTGATGTATAAATAATAAGAATTAATATTAAACCTTCTAATAATATTAATTAAAAAACAGTTAGTATTTAATATATAATATAATATGCAAACATATTTTAAATAGAAATATAAAAAAATTAAAATTATATACTTGTATTTTTTATTATTAATTATTTGTATATAATTTTGAATATAATTATTTATTTTTTAAATTCTATTTTTTAATTGGTATATATATTAGACTGCTAGCATATGCTAGTTGTTTAAGAAGGTAATTTATATAATTAATAGGATTATGATAGAAATATTCTTATAATTTTAAATTTTTAATTACCTAATCATAAATTAAAATTTAAAATTCAAAATTTAAATCTCTAATTATATTTTTGATTTATTTCCAAAAAAATATACACAAATCAAAAAATTATATTTAAAAATTTATTATTATAATTGATCGAAAACCCATTTTATTAATTTATAATTTATATAATTTATAAATAAATAAAATGGGTTTTCGATCAATTATAATAATAAATTTTTAAATATAATTATAACACTGGTGTTTAGATATATATTTGAAATTTTCAAAGAACATTCAAAATCTAAAAAAAAAAAAAAAAAAGAATTATATAAAGTTTCTAATTAAATTTTAAAATATAAAATTAAACATTTAAAATTTAAAATATTATTTTTGATAGTAGTTTAAAGTTTTTAATAATAAAATTAGTTTTTATATATATCATATTAACTAGTTTTTGAATGTAGTTTTGAGTAAATTGATATGGAAAATTTAAAGTAAATATATTAATAATATTATTATATTTAGTAATTTAAGAAAAAATTAAGAAATAATAAAAATTGAAGAATATTAGATATTTAATATAAACTTTTTTTAAATTTAAAAATGTTTTTTAATAATTTTAAATTAAAAAAGTGTTTGATGAAAAAAAAAAAAAAAAATTTTAATAATAAAATTTTTTTAATTTAATTTAATTTTACAGCATGGTATAGTAATTAGAATTTTCTGATTATACTCCTAAAAACTAGTACTTATTTTTATAATAAATAAACTTAAAATTTTTAATATATTTGAATTTATTAAAATCTAATAAAAGTTTTTATTAATTTATAATATTATTGATCATTTTTATTATTATTATTATTATTATTATTATTATTATTATTATTATTATTATTATTATTATTATTATTATTATTATTATTATTATTATTATTATTATTATTATTATTTAATATCTAGTGTTTTTGTGAAGTTTTTTAGTTTTAAATAGATTCTGAAAGTTTTATGCCTATTAATAACTTACATGTTAAATAAGTTATCAATTTTAAAATATTATTTTTAATATTTTTACTTTAGCACTAGAATAGAGTGCGGTAACGGATTATTAGAAATTACCTATTTTCAAAATTGAAAATTTGAAATAAATTAAAATTTTAATGAGATAATGAACTTGTCACAGACCTATGGTCTTGACAGTACAGTCACCTGTACCTTGTTTTATGCTACATCGTTCCCAGCTTTGCTTACTGCATTTTCTTATATAATATGAGTTACTAATATATATATATTTGCCTATTTTATTTAAGAATTTTGTCAAATAGTATCCATGTATTACATGACTGCTTGTAAGTTTGTATAATACTAGTAATGAGTAGTAAGTACTACTTAACAACTCACAGGATTATGTATATAAATATACAATTATTAATATTTGTATGAAGTATTATTATGTATATAAAACTATTGTTAGGACTGATGAAAAGTTTTTATTTTTCATTGATTAATTTAAATATAATATAGATTTATAGTTTATTATAATTTTTATTATTGTTATATATTTTAAATATTATTCTTTGATATTTTATAGTATATATACTTTTAGATTTAAAAACCCAGGTATTTTAAAATAAGAGATTAGTACTAGGTATTTGGTTAGACATATTTGATTAAAGTATAATATTTTAATCAATCTTACTCAGATCTAAAAAAGAAGTATATGTATGTTGATAACAGAATTCAATTCTAAAAATTTTATTATGTTAGAATATGAGATAACAGATGATAAAGGAGATTATATATTTTTTTATAATGTATTCTAATATTAATATAAATTAATTGCTCATCGGATTAACTAAATTAACGAATATTTCAGAAGATAATTAAGAGAAGTATTAATTTTACCTGAATTAGAACTAACCATAAACTTACTAAACGGAGAAAACAATATTTTTTGGAAAAATGATAAGTTATATGTTAATATTAGTATTTAAATTAATGAAAAGCTAGCCATATTAATAGAAGAATTTAAGGAAGAATTTATGGATATTATATTTATAAATAACTCTAGATATTTAAGAAATTTAGAAGTTATAATAAAAATATTAGAACAAATTATAATGGCTACTTATGCATATATTGGAACTTATGCAACAACTGAAGAATATATTCCCATAAATAAAAATAAAAATTTTGGACTATTAGGATTAAGTTAATTAGAATTATTATATGAGAGTAAGATATGCTTTAAGTTTATTTTTAAAAATAAAAATAAAGGATGTTAACTATTATTAAAAAATTTTAATAAAGATTTTAGTAATAATGACTTAACTTTTAGTAATAATAATAAATGTATTAATTATAGAAATAATTAACAAAATACTTTTTATAGTAATATTAAATTATTAGAATTAATTAAATTTGGAGGATCTTTTATGAAATTTGATTAATTTTTTAGATAATTTAGCGATATTTTTGATTTTTGATTTAAAGATTTTTCTAATAATAAATATAAAGTTCGCTACGCATCTTTTTTTTCTTGAAGGAATTATTTTTAATACTTATAATATTTATTGTGAAAAATATGATGAAAGTACTTTTTATTAATAATATTACAAAATCCCTAATATTACTTTAATTTTTATTAATTATACCCTTTTTATTAAATTTTTCAAACAGACTTATGGATATAAAAATAAGCAAAATTTTTTTTTTTGCAAATTTTATAAATTTCGACAAAAAAAATTAGTAAGAAACTATTTCCAAAAATTTAATCAATATATTTTTCTTATAAATTATAATAATAAACAATTACTTTATCATACTAAAGAAGGACTTAAACTTTAATAAAAACAAAAGGTCATATAATAAAAAATTACCAATAAAAAACTTATATATAAGAAAATACAATTCTTTATTATTAAACTTAATAACGCTTTTTACAAAAATAACAAAGCCAATATGACATGATTTAAAATATTAAGATAATCTAATCCCGGAAATTAGTAAACTTATCAAAATAATTAACTTTATAATAAAACGAAACATTAGAATATTTACAAATTTAACCAAGAATAATTAAGATTTAATAATAAGCTTTAAAATTAATAATAATAAAATGACCAAAAATAAACTCCCAAAATTATTTATGGATTAGTTTTTATAAAGCTAAAAGCCACTTAAAATCAATATAAATTACAATACAATAAATTTTTAAAATCTAACAAATTTGTTTGTTTTAAATACAATAAAGAAAAATATATAGTTAAAAATTACAAATAAGGTTAACCCCAAAAAGAATAGCAACTCAAACAAATTCATATTATAAACTACAGAAAATTATACAAATAATATAAGAACTATAGCAAATTAAAATATAAAAATAAATATTAAAAATTTAAATTAAAATAAGAACCTAATAGGAACCTTAATATCATTATTAATCAAACCATCCCTAAAAAAAATTTTTTTAAAATTATCCTTCAACAAATTTGTAATATTATAAGTAATACCTGAACTAGTCAACAAACTACTATTCAATTTAAAGAATCCATTAAAAAAGATTGGTAAACGGAAGTTATGTCTCTAGATCAAAACACTTCTAAAACATCAGATATAAAACAAGAATATGTTGTGTTATCTAGATAATTTAATTTATTTACTATTAAAGAATATACTAGATCTAGAACAATCTCTTTCCAAAATAATACTTACGATACATTCAAAACTCAACTAATGATTTAAGATAAGAATATTAATACCAAGGAATAATTTAAAGCTAATTTATTTTTAAAAATCTTAAATTTTATTTATTTAAATTATATCTTAAAAAATAATTTCGAGTTATTTGCAACAAAAAAAATTAATAAAATATTTTAGATAATGAGTTATATAAAGAAATTTTTATTGAAGAAGATAAACCAATTAAGCAATATCCAAAAGGACAATATAATTAATATTTAAAATTAAAAAATAATAATAGGTTTTATAAATACAAAGATTTAAAAATATAAATTTTTGAAATATATTTTATAAAATATAGAAACTAAAAATATCATCTATACGGAACTTACAAACTTTACAAATTAGAGAATGTTTGTATCTTTTGCATAAACAATATTCTTATGAAAGAATTCTATTTTGTAGAACAATTCTAATAAAATTTTTATAAATCTCATTAATATGCTACCTATTTCACTATAATTATTAAATATGGTGTAGAATTTACTAAAAACTTTAACAACTATTAAAATATTATTAAAAAAAAAAAAACTTTTACAAAGAAACTAAAATTAATAGTTATTTAATCTAAACAATATAGTAATATTATAAAATACATAATATATGAATAAAAATCTAAATATATAGTATATGCTAGATATTTTACTATATATAAATATTATGTATAAGAATAAACAACTTATACTAGAAACTAATTATAGAACCAGATAATTGTTAAGAAATATATGAAGGAAAGACTTTATTGGATCCCAAATATTTTATTAAGAATATATTTATTTTTTAAAATTTTGATAATATTATTAGAATAATAAAAAGAATTATACCATTTTACTACCCAATTTTTACCTAATTTACCAAGATATCAGCATATTATTTATAAATTGTTAATAAATGAAGAAATTATATGAAATGTTATAAACCTTATTAATAAATTTTTAAATTGAAAAAGTTTTGGATTTTGATATATTCCGAACAATCTAGCTTAAGCTTTATTAAAAAAAGATCTGATAAAATATTTAATAAAATTGTAAAACAATACTTTAATGTTTTTTATATAATTAACGGAAACTTTATTAAAGTTTTTATAAATAGTAGAGCAGAAATTACTTATATTTTAAAAAATTATATTAAAAAATATATATTATTTATATACCTTAAGTTTATTTATTATAATGTTATAATATTTAAAAAAAGCCCTCTCAGAACAGTTAGATATGAAATTATTATTACCCTTATTATTAATAATCATTTCGAAAAAAGAATAGTTGATATCTTTGATTTTAAAAATAATGATTTTATTTTAGAATATAACTGGTTATGGGACTATGACCCAGAAATTAGTTTTTGATTATAAATTATTAGATTTATTAGATGTAACTGTTAGATTATTTAAAAATGCTTTAAACCTAGAATCTAAAAAAAAAAAGTATATTTATGACTGATGGAACATTTTTCTGATAAAGAAATTTATTATTGATTCTAAAATAAGCCTAATATTTTTAAATGTATATGGATTAAAGCTAAAGATATTTATAAAATTGTTAAAAAAATCATCAAAGATATTATTATTAAAATTTTTAAATAAATTTCTAAGTAGATTAAAATTTTTGAAAAGTTACCTAATAAAAATATTTTACTTTAACTTAATAAGTTTACTTATAAAATTTTATTTAAAGAAGGTATTATGTTAAAATTTATACCTATCTATGTATATATTTAAAAAGAATTTAAAGTATTATAAAAATACTTTAAAAAAAACTTATGTAAAGGATATATTTGATCCTTTTAATCTCTAATAAAATACTTTATTTTATTTGTACCTAAGAAAAACAGTAAATTATGAATATGTATTGATTATCGAAGCCTTAACAATATTATTATAAAAAATTAAACCAAATTACCTCTTATCTCTGAATTCTTAAATTGACTATAAAGAGCTAAACAATTTATTAAATTAAACATTATAATTAAATATTATAATTTATAAGTTGTATTAAAAAATATTTGGAAAACTACTTTTAGATGTAGATATGGATTATTTAAATATGTAGTTATGTTTATGGGATTGATTAACGCCCTTGTATTTTTTTAAACTTTTATGAATTATGTTCTTAAGGATTATATTGACAAAATATGTATTATTTATTTAGATAATATATTAATCTATAGTTATAATTTAAAAAAATATTATAAATATATTATACTTATCTTAAAAATACTTGATAAATATAACTTTAAAATTTAATTTAAAAAAATAAAATTTAAAGTTACTAAATACAAATTTTTTGGAGTTATAGTTATAACTAATAAAATATAAATAAATTTTAAGAAAGTTTAAGCTATTTAAAACTAACTACTACTTAAAATAGTTAAAAATATTTAATTTTTTTTAAAATTATATAATTATTATTGATGATTTATTAAATAATATGGTTATATGTTAGCAGCTTTGATTAAATTTATTAAAATTGGAATTATATTTAATATGATTTTTAGTTAAATTAATGTTTTTAATATATTGAAATAATCATTTTTTTTAGTACTAATATTTTAATTTTATAATCTAAAATTATTTATCAAAATCGAAACTGACACCTTAAATGTTGTGTTAGGTGTATATTTATATTAATTATATTTTAACAATAAATAGTATCCCATTATATATTTATTTTATAAATTTAATATTATGGAATTTAGATACCTAATTTATAACAAAAAACTTATAGCAATTGTTTATACTTATAAAATATAAAAAGTATATTTACAAATAAAAAAACCCTTTATTATATACTTTAATTATAAAAATTTTTTTTTTTTTTTTACCACTAAAAAATTTAGTTAATAATAAGTCCGTTAGTAGGAACTTTTTAACAAATATAATATAAAAATTATATACTATAAAAGTAAAAAAAATTTAAAAGTAGATACTATTAACAAAAAACCTAATTTAATAGCAAAAATACAACCTAATAAAGAAGTAATTTTTAAAGAAAAATTATTTAAAAATATTATTATTAATTGAATTCTCAATACTATTTTTTATATACTTAATAATCAATTTATTTAGGAATTGAAAGAAAGCTATAAATGACATTTAATAACTACTTAAATCTTATTAAATAATTTGAATATACTTAAATACTTTACTATTAAATATGGAATTATTTTTTTTAAAGATTTTTACTATATTTTTATTAAAGATTTTTACTATATTTTTATTAAAGATTTTTACTATATTTTTATTAAAGATTTTTAGTAGAAATTTATTAAGTAATATTATAATATATTTACTTATAAATATTTAAAAATTAAATAAATTTAAGAACTCTTAACTAAGAATTACTTTTAATTTTAAATATAATAATATATTAAACAATATATCAAAACTTATGATATATGTTATAAAAATAAACTAAATTAATATTTATTTTATAAAAAATTATAATTTTATAATATACTATTAATATTTTTTTAAGTTATCTTTTATAATTTTATCTAAAAAAAATTAAAATCCTAAGACTTATTTACCAATATTATCTATAACAAAATACTAGTTATTATTTATAAATTTAGTAAAATAGCAATTCTAAAACTATGGAATTTTAAATAATTTATAAAAAAATTTAAACAAGTTTACAATA
Source organism: Dactylellina drechsleri (assembly GCA_036971345.1). Lineage (NCBI taxonomy): Eukaryota > Fungi > Ascomycota > Orbiliomycetes > Orbiliales > Orbiliaceae > Dactylellina > Dactylellina drechsleri. Next base: position 2,901 of record JAJTUB010000160.1, on the reverse strand, counting down.
AATGAATATTTAGCTAATACAATTTATAAGTTAAATATATTTATAATAGAAATATTTTATTTTTTAGTAAATTTTGGAATTTGATTAAAAACCAAATTAAAACTAAAATCAATATTACTAATAAAAAACATGTTTAAATAAATAAAACAACTAAATAAATTATTTAGACAATAAAAATATAATTACGTAATTTCTTAAATATTGCACAAAATAATTAAGTTAAACTATTTTTTAATTTTAAATTTACTTATAACACCTCTAAATACTTAACTACAAAGTATATTTTTTATAAAGTACTCAAAAAATGAAATTTAATAATAATATTTCTATTCTTAATATTTAAGGAAACAGTTCTTTAAGCAGAAAAATATATTAAAAAAATAAAAAATTTTTATAAAAATTTTTAAAAAAACCTCCAATTTATAATAGAACGAATATTATATTATTATAATTAAAAAAGAATGGAAGTATTGTTTTTTAAAAAAAAAAATAAAGTATATCTGCTTATTAAATATATTAAATAGAAAGAATGCTAGAACAAAAAGCTTAACTATTAAAAATATAGATTTTTTATAATTATAAAGAAGTTTAGTAGTAATACCTTTAAATTTGAAATTCTAGGATTTATATGTATTTATTAATTATTTTATATTGTATTTTTAGAATTAGTTTTTGAAGGCTTAAGAGAAGATTTAAATAATAAAAAACTAAAATTTAAAGATTATATAAAATATGAATTTGAAAAAATCCTAGACGGACTTAACGAAGAAAATAAATATTTTATTAGATAGTTATTATTTTATAAACTATAAAATGATTTTTGAATCTTAGAAGATAATATACCTTCTGAAGTTATTTAAACCTATTTTAATTAGAAAATTATATTACTACCTATGAAATGAAAACATGGAAAACCAAGAAAAAATCTAATAATAGGCTAAAACTGCAAGAATTTAGAATAATCAAACTCAAAAAAATTTGGGATTAAATTTGTAATATCTTTTTTTAGTTCTATAATACTTTGAATTATTTAATCTGTTTCCACTTAATTACTTTTAATGACTTTATTATTTAATGAATCCCCTTTATGAATAATAGTTTTTAGATATTTTCTTTTCAGAATTTTTAATTCTTTTTTTTTTGAATGATTTTAGTAGAAATTTTTATTATTTTAGTTTAAAACTTTGATTGTTTAGTTTGTAATTTAGTTTGCTTTTTTTTGATATTTTTTAAATTTTTTTTTTTTTTTGTCTAGTTAATGTTCTAGCTGCTTTACTATGAATAAGTCAACCAAATTTATCTTACAGATACGGTAAAAACATTTATAAGAATTAGCTATATAATTTCTTCACTTATTTTGGGTATAAATAGAACAGTTTTGATAACCCGTTATAACCATATATAAGTAAGAATTTCTGGTATAATATTTATAAAAAAGAAAAACTAGAATTCCAGATTTTTTGATATGATTTGCTAGGATGTTCTGATGCTGATGAGAAAATGTTTTATTTTTTTTATTTATTCATTCTGCCGGCATTTGTACTTGATTTTAGATATATATTAATTATCCTCTCGCAAGAATGTTTTGAAGTTTAAGTTTTAAATTACCACCTTAATTTAATTGTTATCTTTTTTATGTACTATTTGTTTATGTCATTTTTACTTTATACAAATCTATACAGATAGAAGTTCTATATAGAATGATAACTTGTACCAAAAATATACTTATGTTAGATACTAATTTTATAAAATAGTTTTGATTATATAAAACTTAATTTCTATATAAATCTCTATATTTTATAAAAATAAAGGTTTTATAAAAATTATTTCTATACAGAACTTGTTTTTTGAAAGAAGGAGATAGTGTTACAGATCTATAGTCTTGATAGTATAGTTATTTGTACTTTGTTTTATGTTATATTGTTCTTAGCTTTGCTTACCATATTTTTTTATATAACACAAGTTATTAATATATATGTGTTTGCTTGTTTTATTTAAGAACCCTGTCAAACAGTATCTGTATATCACATAATTGCTTGTAAATTTGTATAATATTAGTAATGAGTAAATGAGCAACAAGTATTGCTTGATAGCTCGCAGGACTATGCATACAAACATACAATTATTAATATTTATATGAAGTATTATTATATATATAAAACTATTGTTAGGATTGATAAAAAATTCTTATTTTTCATTAATTAACTTAAATATAATATAGATTTATAGTTTATTATAATTTTTATTGTTGTTATATATTTTAAATATTATTTTTTGATATCTCGCAGTATATATATTCCCAGATCTAAAAACCCAGATATTTTAAAATAAGAGATCAATATTTGGTTAGACGTACTTGACCAAAGTGTAACAGAACTATAATTTTAATTAAATATTGGATGATAAAGTAAATTTTCTTTTTCCTAATTTAATTATTAATATTATTAATTTGTATATACTTAATTTTAGATATCTTAATTAAAGACATAATCCTAAAATGATCTTAAAATAATAATAGATTTTTTAAAAATGTTATTTTTTAAATATATTTGCATATTTTAGTTATTATTTAAAATCCGATTTTGATATTGAAAATTTTAATAAAACTAAAAACCTTAATTTATTTAAAGATTTTGCCGACTTTGGATTAACTTTTATATCTATTAATCCTAAATATAAAAGTTTAAAACTAAAATATTTAAAAAAACTTAAATAATTCAATGCTAAAAAATTAGTGGCAAAATCATCTAAATTATTAGATAAAAGAAATAGCAGGAAAAAATCCAATAAAAATATAGGTAAGAAATCTATTAATAAAAAACCAGATAAGTAACAGATTTTCAAAATCTTATTTCAAATTATAAAAAAATTTTAATTAATAAATATAAAATAATATTTAAC
>JAJTUB010000159.1:0-18870 GCA_036971345.1 Dactylellina drechsleri | reverse complement strand
CACGTATATAGTACGACGTATACGCATATACGACGTACACGCATATAGTACGACGTATACGCATATACGACGTATACGTATACATCGTATATATGGAGGTGTGTTCGGCTATATTTTCGACAAAACGTTTTCGAAAAAATGCAAAATCAAAAAAACTTTTCAAAATCCAAATTTTTTTGAAAACTTTTGAATTTTCAAAAAAAAATCAATCAATTCGTATTTTTCCTCTATAAACGGTTAGCGCTTAATTTTATTTAATTAAATTTAATTTAAAAAGTCGCTAAAAAAGCACTAGTCGTTTTAGCGTATTTCAAGATCTCCCACACCTAATTTTAAATTATTTTGAAAAAAATTAAATTAAAAAATTAAAATTATATAATAAAAATTTTGGTGATCACGTGATTTGATTATATAATCTGATAAATTCTTATCGATAAGCGGGGAACCGTCGGTTTTTAAACAGTTTTTGATTTTTAGAAAAACCACCTAGCGATTCCCTATGATTTATATCAAATTACCCAACAATTCCCTACGATTTATATTAAGCTATTTAGCAGTTCCCCATGATCTCTCTTAAATTGACCTAACTTGCTGGTTTTTGGGTTAAAACCAACCCATGTCGTATTCTAGATGTATATGTATATACAACATACACATATATAATATAATATATATATATATATAATATATATGATATATGTGTATATAGTATGATATATGTATATATAGTATGATATATATATATATAGTATAATATATGCATATATAGTATGATATATATGGTATATATTGTATATATGGAGGTATGTTCGGCTATATTTTTGATAAAATGTTTTTAAAAAGAGAAAATTTTTGAATTCTCAAAAAAAAATCAATCAATTCGTATTTTTCGTCTATAAACGGTTTAGCGGTTAATTTTATTTAATTAAATTTAATTTAAAAACTTACTAAAAAACCACTAGTGGTTTTAGTGTATTTTAAGATCTCCTACACTTAATTTTAAATTATTTTCATAAAAAAATCGAAAAAATTAAATTAAAAAAATTAAAATTAAATTAAAAAAAAAATTAATAACAATGCAATTTAATTTTTTTAAATTTTTTTTATTAAATTTTAATTTTAATTATATAATAAAAATTTTAGTGATCATATAATTTAATTATGTAATTTGATAAGTTCTTAGCTTTCATTTTAACTTAAAATATTCTAAGGCACAAGTTTCAATACTGTTTTAAAATTAAAAAACTTAAAAATTTCCCCAAAAAAACTTTTTACTTATTAAAAAAAATTTAAAAAATTTTATTTTAATTTAAGAAATATTTAAAAAATTTTACCCCAACTTAAAAAATATTCTAATTTAGGAAAAATCATTTTCAATTTTTTTTCTCCGGTTAAAGCTAGGGAATTTCTCATCTTAATTTGATTTTTCCCACCCCAATTTTAAATGCTAATAAAATTTATAAAATTTAATTATTTTAGACTTTTAAGAATTTATAAATTCAAATTAATAATAATTAAGAAAGGTAATAGGTTAATAACAAAACAGGCCAACCTAAAAAATATATTGTATTTTTAGATATTTGAAATATTATTAAAATATCTGAAAATATAATATAGTATATTAAGTGTTTATATTTAATTATAAATACTTTAGTTGAGGAAAATAACTAAAATTATTTAGTTAAATAATTAAGAAATATATTAAACTTATTATATATTATTAAATATTAAATTTAAATTATTAGCTTAATTAGTACTTTATAACATATAATAATTATAATATAATATAGGGATAAACTGAAAATAATATAATTAAGAACTGAATTTGGTTTAGTACTAAACTTAAAAATAAAACTAAATATAAAAAAAATAATTTTAGGAATAAGTTTAAATTAATTTTAAAAATAAAATTGAATTAATCTTAAAAACAGAACTAAATTAATTTTAAAAACAAAGCTGAGCATAGAAAACCAAATTTGATAATTAAATTTAAAAATAAAACTAAAAATAAAAATAAAAATTTAATAATTAAATTTAAAAATTTATATTTTATACTACTAATACTGCAAAATTTAATTAAAAACTAAACCCTTTAAATTATCAAATTATTATAAAATTAAAAAATTATTATTATAAAGTAGTTTAAAAACCTAATAACTATATCAAATAATTATTATAAATAATTTTTTATTATATCAAATTAAATATAGGTTAAATTATATTAAATTTTATAAATTTGGGAGTTGTTGTAATAAATTAAAAAATTACTTTATTATAAATCTTAGTAAACTATTATTTTTAAATTTAAGTAAATCTAAAAATTATTATTTATTAGTTATATTAACTTTAATTTTTTATATTGATTTTTGATTTTAATTTTTAAATTTTAAAATTTTTTTGTTTTGATATCCTTTTTTTTCAGGTTTATTTGATAAATTAGAAAAAAAACTATAAAAAAAATGAGAAAAAAGGAAAATAATTAAATATTGTTATATACTAATATTTAACTATGAAATTTAAAAATAAAATATTATTTTTAATATTTAAGAAAGGGGGAGATAAAGTATAAGAAATTTTTAATTAGATTTTAAATCTAATTATATTATTTAACTTAATTTCTTTTAATTTTTTTAAGCTAATAGTTTTTAAAATTGTTGATTAAATAATAATTTATTTATTTTATAAGTAATTATATAGTAAGTAGTTAACTATAGAACTTTTAATATAATAGGAAATAAGAGATAAAATATAAAAAGTTTTTAGTTAAATATTAAGTTTAGTTATATTATTTAGTTTAATTTTTTTAATTTTTTTAAATTGGTAACCTTTAAAATTGTAAACTAAATATTAATAAATTACTAATAAAATATTAATATAGTTTTATAATATTTTCTTTTTTAAAATATCTAAGTTTTATTATAATAAAAAAGTAAATTATTAATTCTTAGTAGGTTAATATGGTTATAAAAAATAATATAAATATATACAAATATATTTAAAAACTAAATTTAAAAATTAAATTTATATTTAATAACTCTACAAAAGAATATAATAAAAAATCAAATTTATAACAAATAAAATAATAATCTAATTATTATATATAAACATTTGATTTTATAATAACTTTTATAAAATTTAAAGTATTATAAGTTTTAATTTAATTATTACTATCTTTAAACTTTTTTTTTAATTAAAGCATATATTACTTAAAATCCATATAACTTATCTTTAAAAACAAATATTTTTTAAATAAAATATTATAAAAAATAAATTAGTATAAAAATAGAATCATATTTTTATATTTTTTAAAATAAGGTCCTATATTTCTATTATAAATCCTATCCAAAAGTAAATAGGTAAAATATATATTAAAAATTAATTAAAAACTTCTACTTTAATTCATAATAAACTACTAAATACTAAAAAATTTAAACCTTAAAAAATATTAATTTAAAATATAATTCTTAATTAAAATTTGACCTAATAGTATAATACTAGCGAAATATAAAATATAAATTTATATAAATTTAAATAAAATTTTAAATAACTTATTATTCCTTTCCTATTAGATAATTTTAGATTTAATTATTAATTAATTATTTTTTTAAAATTATTTGTTAATAATCTTTTTTAAAGTTTTGATTTTAGTTTTAACTTTAGTTAAATACTTTATTAAAATAATAATTAATATATTATTTCTAATAATAAAAAATAATTTTAATTTAAACTAATCTAATATCTTTTCAAAAAATTTAATATAATTATTATAGTTAATAAAGTTATTATTTTTAAAATTACAATATTCAATTCTAAAATCTATTTTAATACTTAAAATTAAGTATCTATAATTTTAGATTAATATCAAATTTTATATTAAAAAATTAAAAATTATTTTTTTAATAATGTAAAATTTAGATTTTTAATTTTTAAATATTATAACTAATATAAAAGCTTAGGCACTATTTTTTTTAACTTTTTTTATAATTTGTACTAGATGATAAATCAAACTAAATAATTTTAATATCAAAATATAATTAATATAGTTAAAATCTATATTTTAATATAAAATTTCTATTATATTAGCAAAAAATTGTGTTGACTTTGTGGACTTTTGAGGTTTATAAGGTCCTAGAAGTCTTTAACCCTTTAAAAATTTTTAAAAATTAAACGACTTTATAACTTTTTTAAGATCATAAAATTGAGTGATTAAAAAAAAAATTTTAGATTATAATAGATTGAATTTTAATAATTTTAATTTATTATAATTTAGAATTTTATAGAATTTAAGAAATTTATGGTTTATTGTTTTAAAATATATATATATTTTATAAAAAAATTATTAAAATAACTAAAATAATGGAATTCTAACTTATAAAAATACATTTAATTAATAAAAAATATATTTAAATAATAAAAAATATGATAAAAATAAATAAAAACATTTATAAAATAGTTTATATTACTTAAAAAATAATTATTTTATTAATAAAAGATATATTTCTAGTTTCTATTATTCACTTATCACTGATATTTAAAAAAAATTAAGTTAAATGATAAATAAAAATTTTCTGGAAATTTACAGATTCATAAATTCTTATAAACTTTTTTCACATTTATTTATATAAGCATAACATAAACCTTAAAAAATTATTTATTATTTTTTAATATTTCATAATGTGTTTTTTAATTTTATTTTTAAATTATATTAAATTTGTATGTAGATTCTAAATATTATAGTATTATTAATTTAATTAATTTAAATTAAAATTACTAAATTTAATTATAATTTAATTTAATATTATAAAGCTGGTTGGTATTATAGGTTGATATTATAAATTTGGATGATATTATAGATTCAGATCTAATATATACATGATATTGATAATAATATTGATAATGATATTAATGGATATTAATATTTTGATCAATTAAATTAATCATCAGTTAGATAATCAATCATTTTTTGATTTTCGAATTTATTAATTGGTCTGATATTGATGGATATTAACTGTTTTTGACTTCCAAATTTATCAATTAGCCTGATATCTATTGATATCAACGTTTCGATCAATTGAATTGATCATCAGTTAGATAATCAACCGTTTTTTGATTTCCGAATCCATCAATTGGCCTGATATTGATGGATATTAACCGTTTTTTGACTTCTGAATCTATCAATTGGCCTGATATCCATCGATATTAATGTTTTGATTAATTAAATTGATCATTAGTTAGATAATCAACCGTTTTTTGACCTCCAAATCCATCAATTGGCCTGATATCGATGGATATCAACCGTTTTGATCCATTGGGTGATCACGTGGTTTGATTTTGAATTTTTGATATGGTGTAGATCTCGCTTATATCCTCCCAGAATATATAGACCATCCTCTAAAAACCCTTGGCATCCTCTAAAAATCTATAATTAATCCTCTAAAGGGTCCAAATTTTTTGCTAATGTATTATTATAATTCTATAATTAAAATTATAGATAAATTATTATTTTTTAAATATAAAAATTTTAGTTATTTTATTTATAATTATATAATAGTATAGGTAATTAGATTGTAAATTAAATTTTTTGACCAATTTCTAATTATTAACAAAATATATTATTTGTTTATTAATATTTTTTTTTTTTTTTTATTTAGTATTTTAGTATATTTAGGGTTAATTTTTAATATACTAACTAGTTTTTATTATTAGTATATTAAATTTTAAAATTAAATTTATTTATAAAAGTTTTTATAATTTCTAAATCACCTTCTTTAAAACTAAATTACTTTTGGAATTTAATTTTTTTTAAAATTAGTAATATAGTTGTCAAATATATGATTTGAATTTTATAAATTTACAATTTATTTATATTCAAAAGCAAATTTTAATAAATAAAAATATTAATTAAAAATAAATAATATTTATTAAAAATAATTTTATTTAAAATATTACTAACTTATAAATTTTTTAGAAAAATATAGAATTTTAAATTCTTTAGTTATTCTAAATTAATAAATATTAAGTTATATATAAATTTATAATTAGTAATATTACTTTATTAATTACTAAATATATTTAGTTTAAAGAATTTCTTAATAATATCATCCAAAAATATTTTAAAAAAAATTATAACAATAATATATTTGGTATTATTCAAATAAAAAAATAATTAAAAAAGTAATAATTTATTATTATTAATTAATAAAACAGCTAATATTTAAATAATTCCGGTTATTATATATTCTAGTATAGTTTTCTATTTAAAATATTAATAACAAAAATCCTTTATTCTGAAAATATATCTAATTTTTTATTTAATTTAATTTATAATTTATTTTAGTTAAATTATTTAAATTTTAAATATTTTTTTGGATTAGTTAATTATTATAATACTTAACTTTATATAGGTATATTTAAAATTAATTATAAATTTATTAAATTTGGTATTAAATAATTTAAAATTTTAATCAATTTTTAATTACTACTGCTAAACTTTATAAATTATTATATAATTAATTAGAAATTTTTTATTTTTAGTATAGTTAATATTTAATTATACACTATAAACTCTTTTAGCAACTAATAAGGAATAAGAAATTAATTAATCTTAAAAATTTAAATTTTTAAAACTCTCCCCCTCATCATCTGATTTATTATTATTTTCAAATTTCATATTATTTTAATAAATTTAGAATAAATAAATAATTATAATTACCCTTATTTAACACTAGCTCTAAATAAATAATTTTAATAATTTATTTTTAATAGATTCTTTCTTTAATAGTTTTAAAAATTTAAAATTATCTTACCTATTATTCTTTCTAATTTATAAATAAATTAGGAATTAAGCCTGATTAACTTTAACTATTATTTTATTATTTATTTTAATCAAATCTTGTATTTTCAATATATACTAGAAACTAAGATAATAAATCAAAATTATAAAAACTAAAAAATTAATAATTATCTAATTTAGTTATAAAAACAAATTATAGTATATATATCTATTAAATTATTCAAAATAAACTAAATTTCTAAAAATTCAAATTATAATTTCAATTTATTTCTATTATTAAGTAAGATTTTAATTTTTATAATAACAAATACTTATTAGTATAATACCCTCATAAATAAATAAAATTTTCAAATTCTAATTATTTACATAACAGGTGCTTAAAATTTTAAAACCATAAATTAATTACCCAACACAAATATAAACCAATAATAATATTAAATCTAAAAATTTTTTAATTATTTATTTATAAAATTTCACCTAAGCCAATATAAACAAATTTTAAAAATTAATTTATAAATCACCATCCCCATCAAAAAACCTATCCAAGAAGTTTTATAAAAATTAGTTTTTTTTAATTATTATTTTTTTTTACTCATTAATTAGTATATTTTAAGTTGCTATATAATTATTTATATTTTTTAATATCATACCACAATCCTTTAAGTTCAGATTAAATACTATTAAACCAAAAATTAATTTATTCTAAACTTTTAATACCTATTTAATTAAATTTTAAATAAACCCAGAAAAGTAATTAATATTTAATTTTATATCTTTGTAAATTATTACTAAACTTTTTTCCCATAATATAATCAGCATATTTAATTTAGTTTTTATTATATATATAATTAAAACCTATTAATTTTGTAATTTATTTAGAAGAATTTTAATATAATTCTATATATAATTTTTTAATAAATTTTTAAAAAATCTAGAATTTTTTTATTATCATTTTTAATTAATTATAAGTAGTTTATAACTATTAACTAATAATAATATATAATTTTATTTAAATAAATTAATATTTTAATAATTATTATTATAATACTGCTAAATTTAAAATTCTTAAAAATATTAAATAATAATAAGTTTAATTTAAAAAAATTAAGTTAATATTTTTTTTTTATAAAAATAAATAACAAATTAAAAAAAAATTTTCACTATTAAATCCAATTATATAAATAATATAAATTGGTTAAAATTTTATATTAATTACTCAAAATTATTTAATAAATTATTATAAATTAGGTTATTTAATTATTTATTTAAATAATTTATAGTTTTAATTTGTAATAAAATTAACTTAAATAATAATTAAAAATAATTAATAAATAAATAATTATGTCTAATATAATAAATATAGTATATAAATTAAGCTTAATACTTAAAATAATTTTTAACAATATTTACTTAAATATACTTTAAAAATTTTAAATTTAATTTATTTTACTTTATATTAATTAATAAGTAAAACATATAATTATTAAAAATTTTATATTTTTATTTAATAAATTTTTTATAAATAGCTAATTTTTTAATTATTTTTAAACATATATAACTTAAATTATAAATTTAAATTAAAATTAAATTTTTATAATTAGGATTACTTTTAATATTAGGTATTCTTAGAATAATTTTGATTTTAAATTTAAATAAATTAGTAGTATAAACTAAGTAACTGGTTTTATTATCTTAAAAAGTAATATTTAGTTAACTTTAATAATTAATTATAATTTTTTATTATTGTAAAAAAACTGTTTTTAGTAGACTATTAATTGTTGAAATTTAATTACTAAAAATACCTATTTCTATTTTTTATAAAATAAATAGTTATATTAATAAAATTTTATTACTAATATCTTAATTAATATATCAATAAATAGGATTAAAATTTTTAGTATAAATAATTTATATCTAATAATTAAAAATAATCTTATTTATTAAATATAAATTTTAGTTATTTTATTAAAAATTATGCTTTTTTTATAAATACTTCTTTATTTTAGTTTAAAATTGGCTTTTAAACTAATATTTTAAACAAACATATTTTATTATAATTTTAAAATAAAACTATAAAAACAAAAATTTACTTTTATTTTAAAATAAAAATAAATTAAATTATTTAATAATATTATTCTTAAACAAATTTATAAGTTGTAAATAAATTTTAAATACTAAAATATCTATATACTAACAATAATAATATTTATAAATATTTTTTTTATAATAAATTTATTAATAAATAATATAAAATAAAACTTATTATTTAGATATATATTTAAAATTAAATACATTCACTATTTTAATAAATTTTAAAATTATTATATTAAAATTGTTTAAAAATATTAATTAAATCTAAGAATTCTTAATAAAAAAATTTAAATTTTTATGATTAAAAATTATTAATTTTGAATATACTATTGAGTATATACCCACTATACTAGATTTTATAATATACAAAATTTAAATAATAGCTACTTTTATAATCAAATTTATTTTAAATTACCAATTAGTAATTAAAATTCTGATCTATTAATAAAATAATTTTTAATTATAAATTAAATAATCAGCAGTTTATATACTAAATTTAAATAATTTTTAAACAAAATTTACCCAAAACATAAAAATTTAAATATTAATAAGTCTATAATTAGGTTTACAAGTTTACCTATTATAAAAATAATAGTAAATATAGTTAATAATTTTAGTACTATAAGTTTAGTATATATTACATATCTTTTAACAAATATTACAAAAAATATTAAATCTACAAAACAAAAACCCAACAAATAGTTATTAATTTAACTAACAATTTATAGTCTAATATTATATAATAATTTAATTTAATTTTTAATTTAGTTTATAAATTAATATATAAACAAATAGCTTAGTTAATAAACTAATTAATAATTTAATTTACAGATTAATTAACTATTTAATTCATAAGCTGGTTAGTAAGCTGGTTAGTAGATTAATTAATAAGCTAATTAATAGCTTATATATTAAATTAGATTTATAATCTAATTTTATATATTTAATATTAAACAAGATTTAAATATCAAATAAAATTAAAATAATTAAATTTTATTTTAATAATTAATTTAAATATTATTTTTAAGTTTTTAATTATATTTACTTACTATATATATAAAAATAATATATAATCTAAATTTTATTTTTAAAATTTTTATTACTAACAATTTTAAATAATTTTAAAAATAATAAAATATATAAAAAAAGTAGGTTAAATACTACTAAAATTACTTTAAAATAACCTAATATTTAAATTATTAGAGTTAAAATTATTATTTAGTTATTTTTTATTATTACAAATTTATTACTAATTGTTAACTAGTAATTAAATATTTCACTTATTATAATTGGAATTTTGGTTATAAATCTAATAATTTTGTTAAATTAGATTTGTTAATCTAAATTTAATTTAATTGTTATTGAAATTCTAGCTAAATTATTATTTAAATTTTTATTTAAAATTTAATTTTGATTTCTATTTTAAGTCTAATTTTTCTAATTAGTTATTAATTTTTAATTAAAATTTTTATTTACTATGATTAAAATTTTAATTAAAAATTAAATAATTCTTAATTTAACTAATTACCTACTTTTAAATTTAATTATTAGCTTAAATTAAATAAGTTTTATTTAAAATTTACTTATTTTTAGTTTAATTTTTATTACTAATTATTAATTTATAATTAAAAATCTTACCTATTATAATTAGGTTTTTGGTTAAAAATCAGATAATTTATAATATAACTAATTATTCTTGCTAATTATTTCCATTAAATAACTTTAATTATATCTTCCTACTATTATAGTTGGATTTATAATTAAATTTATAATTAAGTTTATAGTTAGGTTTATAATTAAATTCAATTTAATTACCTACTTTTAATCTAGTTACCCACTTTTAATCTAACTTTTCACCCTCAATCTGATTTTTCATCCTCAATCTAATTACCTACTTTCAGTCTAACTTATTACTTATTCTTATTCTAATTTCCTAATAAAATTTTATATATATATTATTAACCCACTTTTAATCTAATTATTAATCTAATATATTAACCTAACTTTTAACCTAATTTTATTTTAAATTAGATTTAATAATTTTATATAATTAATATAAATACTTAATATAAATATATATATTACCAAATCTTAGCATTTTTTTTATATAATATTAATTAACACGAGTATTTGTTTTCCACAACTCAAATCCAGTAAGAACAGCAGCGTCACAGTCACAGTTACGGTCACAGTCACAATTATAATCACAATCACGATCACAATTATAATTATAATTATACTTATACTTATACTTATACTTAAATTATATTTAAATTAATACAAAAAGTTATATTTTATTAAATTTAATTTTATATATATATTATATTGTTAACTTATTTTTAATTTATATATTAATTTAATTGTTAATCTAATCTTTACCCTATCTTTATTTTAAATTATATTTAATAATTTTATATAGTTGTGTAAGAATTGAGTATAATAGATACAAGATATCAAGGTAATACCATCTTATATCACAAGGTTCTAGAACAGGTGGATTATATATGTTCAAATTATTACTTAAATTATTACTTAATTTCTTAATTATATGATGGTAGGACTACAAGTATTAAATAGATATATAGTTTTATATAAAAAAAGATATAAGCTTATAAACTGGATAAAGGAGATAACTTATGAACTAAATAAAAAAAATAACTTATAAACTAGACAACAGAAATAATTTTATAAACTAGACATTTTTACTTTTGTTTTAAATTATATTATTTTTATTATGTTTCTTTAATTTATAAGATTGTATAAATATTTCTTACTATTATATACAGAGCTTTGTTAGTATTTATAATTTTTTATTATAATTTATTATGTTATTTAAGCTTTATTATAAAATCCTCTTTTTTAGTATTAATATTTTGTTAATACTTTACTTGAATATTTATAATCTTTTTAAATCCTTTTTTATATTTATATTATTTACTAATTTTAAGTAATATTAATTCTTAATAATAATTTTTTTTTAAAATTTCTAAAATAAATTTTTATTCCTTTTTTAATAATATATCTAAAATTGGTTTTTTTTTAAATTTAAAATTATCTAAATTCTTTAATTTATTTTTTAAATCAAGTTAGATAAGTAGTATTTTTGTTTTTTTTTGTTTTTAATATTTTTAGTATTTTTTAGAGTATTTTTATTATATTATTACTAATTTTTAATTAATAATTTTAAATTTTATTTTATAGAATATAATTTTTAGTTTCCAAATTTCTTATTAAAAAATATTATATTTTGAATTTTATTAAATGCTATTCTAAATTTTTAATAAATTCTTTTCGAAATCAAAATTTATAATAAAGATAAAATATCTAAAAAATTTAAATCTATAAAATAAGAAAAAAAAAATTTTTTTATTATTAAAATAAAATATTAGTAATTATAATTTCAAAATATTAATTAGCTTGATTATTAAGCTAATAAAATTTTAAATATTAAATAAAATAATAAATTTTATATCATCAGATGAATCTTAGTATTAGATAGTAAAATCAAATAATATAATTATTGTGAATCATATAAACTATTTTAATATAAAAATTTTAAATTATAGATATTTTTCATTTATTAAAGTTTAATTTATTAAAATATTTTTTATAAAAAATTTAAAAAAATCATCTTAAATATCTAATGTAACTAACTAATTTTTAAATTAATTTATTATATTTTTTTTAATAAACATAATATTTAAGCTAATTGTTTTATTTTTAAAAATCAAGTAATTCTAATATTTTATATAATACATTATTATTTTTGTTAATAATGATTAGTAAAAGCTATTCTTCTTAATTCTAATTTAAAAAAATATTATTTCTAAAACATTATAGTAGGTTAGTATAAAAAATTAAATAAATTTTTATTAAAGGAAAAAAATTAAGTTTATATACTCTATTTTCTACAAACTTAAGGATTTGAAAAGGCCCTTTATTCTTATTAAATAATTTAGAATATAATTTAATAATAGAAATATTATACATATCTAACCAAACTTTATTGTTTTTTTTATAATTAGTAATAAGTTTTTTTTTTTTGTTAATTTATTTTTGTTATATTTATATAATATAATTGATTTTGGTTTTAAGAAAATTCTATAATTCTATTATTTTTATTATAAAATCAAAAGCTTGAATATTTTGGGAGGGTATCCCTTTATCAATAATTATTATTTTAAGGTTCCAGCTATAATTAATTATAAAAAATAAAATTCCTATAATTTCTAAGGTTTTATTATTATAGTAATATTTGGTTAACAGTAATTATTTTATTTAATTATTTTATTAATAATTGATATAAGCTTAGAAATATTGTTTAATAATGGAATTAATATATTTAATTTATTTGTTAATTTATGAATAATATATTATACTTAATTTATAATAGATTTTTAGTTTTTTATTAATCTTATTTTAGAAATTATTCAAGAAGTTAATATTTCTATTTAATATAGTTTTTTTTGGTAACCCATAAAATTTCCACATATTATATAAAAATATTTCTACTAATTCCTCAGTATTAAACTTTTTATTAATAAATAATAAATAAATTATTTTGGATAGTTTATACATAATTATTAATATTATATTATATTTCCTTTACTAAAATAGTTTTATAATAAAATTAAATAAAATATTATTTTAGTTTTTTTCTAAAATCTATAATAATTATAATAATCTTTAGAATATATTTCATAGGGCTTTTATTTTATAGTATGTATAGTAATTATCAATATATTTATTAATATCTTTCCTAATTCCTTTCCACATGTATTTTCTTTGCACAAGTTTTAAAGTTTTTGTTTTTTTAAAATATTTAGTAGTTAGATAATTATAATATTATAATAATATCTTAGTTTATATTTTACCATCCTATAATATTACTTTTTTTAAGTTATGGAATAATTATTTGTTATATTTTTTGAATTTGAAAATTTTTACCTCAAAATATTTATTTTTGTTTTTTCTGAGTGTTTGTAGAATATTTTAAATATATTTATTTTTTTTATACACTATATCTTAATCAAATTATATTATTGTTAAAGTGTCTATCTATTAAATTTTTTTAAATAAGATAAGTATTTTAATTTAATTTTTAATTTTTTTATTTTTCTTTTTTAAAAAAAAGTTTTTTAATTTTTTTGTTAATACATTAGTTTTAATATTGGTTTTTTTAAAAATAAATATTATTTTATAATCAAATTGTAATATATATTTTATTTATTTTATTTATTTTTATTTTAGTTTCTACTTTATTATAAAATATTTAAAGTTTTTATAATTTATAAGAATATAAATTTATATTAATATATTTATTAAATATTATTTTTAGTTTTATAATATTTAAATAACTAATAATAATTTTTTATTATAAATATTGTAATTATATTTAATAAATAATATTTTTTTTAATTAGTAAGCTACTAAATACCATAATTCATCTTTATATTTTTAAGATAAAATTATAGTATAAATAAAGTCTAACATATTTGTTTTAATTTTGGTTTTTAATTTTAAATTTTAATATTTTAGAACAAGTTCTAATATAAAAATTTTTTAAAAAGTTTTGAATGTTTCTTTTTCTTTATTTTTTTAATAAAATAATTGATTTTTTTTTATAAAATTATATAATAGTTTTGTTTTTTTAGTATAATCTTTAATAAATTTTTGATAGAAATTTATAAATTTAAGAAATAATTAAACTACTTTAATAGTTCTGAGATTTTTTTTTAATTTTTCCTAATTAAGAATATTTTATATTTTTTTAGGGTTTATTTTAATTTTATTATTTTTTATGATATATCCTAGAAATTTAGTTTCTTTTGTGAAGAATTTGTATTTAAAGAGTTTGATATAAAATCTAGTTTTTTAGAAAAATTTAAAAACTTTTTTAATATGGTGTATATATTTTTTTTAAATTTTATTATAAATATATATATTGTCTAGATATATTATGCAAAATTTATTTAAAAAAAAGTATAAAGTATTATTAATATATATTTAAAAAATAATAAAAATATTAATAAATTTAAAATATACTACTTAAAATTTAAAATATTTATATTTTATTTAAAAAATAGTTTTTTTTTTATTTTTTTTAATTATTTTAATTTAATTAAATACATTATAAACATTTAGTTAAATATAATATTTAGTTTTTTTTAACTAATTTAATGTTTTATTGATTTATAATAAAAAATATCTATCTTTAATAATAATAACATTAAATTTTTTTTAATTGATATAAAGGCATAATATTTTATTTTTTTTTATGATAAATAAGATAAAAGTTTTTTATAAGCTATTTAATTTTTAAATAAATTTTTTATTAAAATTTTTTTTTATCTATAGTTTTAGAGTTTTTAAGTATTTTTTATTTATAAGTTTTAATGGTTTCTATATAAGTTAAATTTTTTTTTCTGTTTTAATCTTTATATCTATGGGTTGTCTTGGTAAGAGGATATTTTTTTTTTGTTTTAAAAAAATTTTCTCTAAGTTTTTATATTCCAAGAGTAGTTTAATTATAAATTTTATTAAATTTTTATTTTACTTAAATCTAAGCTTATAAATGATGTAAGTAAATTTTTGTTTTAAAATTTTTTTAAATATTTTAGTATTAATAATAATAATTTTAAGTAAATATTTTAATTTAATTTTTAATTTATTTTAATTTATTATAACTTTATATTTTTTATATTATAAATTTCTAAAATTAAAATTTTTTATTATATTGATAATATTAATTTAAATTGTTTTTTTATGTTTTTTGATTTTTATTATAAATTGAGTTATTTTTTTGATAGTTTTTTTATTATTATTAAAATATTCTATAATTTTAGGAAATTATTTTTATTTAATTAAGAAATTATTTTTAATTATAAATTATTAATTTATATAAATACTAATATCACTATTATTTAGGTAAGTAATTATATAAATAAAATATTAAAATTTAGAATATAAAATAATAAAAATTTTAATATAAAATTTAAAAAAAATTTTTATTTTTTTAAAATCTAAATAAAAGAAAGTATTTTATAATATAAAAAAAATTCATAATTTTTTTTAAAATTTTTAAAATTTACAAAGTAACAAGTTTATTTTATTTTATTATATATTATTATTTATAGTTAGACTTTTTTTTTTTTTATTTTAATTTTTTTATCAAAATATATTTTATAATTAATGATTCCTATAATTTTTTTTATTTTTTATTGGATTTTGTTGTATGTAATTTTTTATAAATTTTGATTATATATAAAGCAAGAATTTGTTTTTTATTAATATTTTTTATTGTTTATAGGTTTTAATCTAGATTAAGGAATTGTAATATGTATAAATAAGGTTTTTTTAAGGTATTAATTAATATAATAGTTTTTTTTTTTATAACTCTTATTTTTATAACATTAGCAAAAAAAAAAAATTGTAAGACAATTAAGAATAGACGTAAGACGGTTTTTGGGTGTTGTGATGATAGGATGTTGGGATGGCAACTAGGTTTTATATTATATTAAAAATATTTTTATAAGTAATGTGAATAATAGTAGTTTTGATGCGTTTGAAAGAAGTCTCTTTATAGTTTTAAAAAATTCTAAATAAATTAATTATAATAATTAAGATGGTAGATGAAGGATATCTTAATAAAAATAAATATGAAGTAATATAAAAGTGACTTTTAGTAGTTTTAGCATATCTAAAAATTGTTTTCTAGCATCTTTTTAAATGTGTTTAAAATAGTATAATTATATTTCGAATAATTTAAAGTTATTGTTTATATTTATGTTTGAATTGTTCTAGGTGAGTTATTAATTATTTATTTTTTGAAATATTTTTTATATTAAGTAGATTTCTTGAATTAGCTTTTTTATGTTTGTAATTAGATATATTGAATTTGAAATGGTATTTTTTTTTAAAATTTTTAGTTAATTAAATTTTTATTTCTTTATTTTAATTGTCTTAAGTGAGCGATTTATTACTTAATTTTTAAATAAATTTTTATTTTAAATATATTTTTTTTAGCAGTTTTTTTATATTTGTAATTAAATATATTGAATTTAGTGAATACTTTATTTTTTAAATTTATATTTAATTAATTTATTCTTTTAAAAAACTTAATTATTTTTGATGAAATTTAATTATATAATTTTAAAAATATTTTATTTACTTATTAGTTTATATTAGTTTTTATAAGTTTATAAATAAATCCTCTCAATTTATTAAATACTTAGAAATTTTTATTATTATTTTTTTTATATTTTTATTATATTGTTCTCTATACTTTTCAAATTTTATTTAATTTAAAATTTTTTAAAAAATTCTTATTCTAATTTTTTGAAATTTGTTAACAGATTTTATAAATCTGATTAAAAACTTAATTTAAATATATAAATTAAAATAATAATAAAAAATTAATATTATTTCTATTAACTACTAGATTTCGATGTATAATATAATATAAATTTGTAGTTTTGATTTTACTAAAAACTATCCCTAACTAATTTTAAAATTTTAAATTTGTAAAAATTGGATATTAGTTATTTGGTGACTTAGTAATATTGCTAAAAATTGTATTAAATAATTTTTAAATCTTAATATTCGGATCCTATATTTGAATAGTATTTTTAATTATTTAGATAGTTATAGTAGTTATTAAGAGTTTGAAGATAGACGCATAAAGATCTGGAACAGGATGGAAGGAATAATTAACATCAGATCTATTAAAGATAAAAATTACATTATTAGTAGGATAAAATTGAAAAAGACAAATAAGTAATTTTATTTTTAACAATTTTCTATCTTTTAAAACTAAAATTAATAAAAAGATTAGATTAGCCTTTACAAATTTAATAATAAATTTAATAAATATATATTTTTTTTGATTGTATCAATGTCAGCTTCTAACTTTTTTTTTATTTTTATTTTATCTTTTAATTTTTTTTTTGTTTTTTTGTATTTGTTTTTCAACCTCATATGTCTGTGATTTATAATTCCTAATTTATTTATTTTAATAATTTTATTTTTATAAGTTTCTATAAATGTTTTTTTAAAAAAATTTTTTCACTTTTTGATAATATTTTAAATTATTTAGTGCGTTATATTTAAAATCTCTATTATATTACTATTATTATTTACTACTTCATCTCCGCTATCTTATAGCCATTAGTTGATTATATCTACATTTTAACTAATATTTAATTAAAAAAGTTTAAATACAACCTTCAAAAATTTATTTTATTCCTCCTTACTTATTTCATCTTAACTGTCTTATTTATAAGAGGTATTAATCTAGCTTAATAATTGATTTTTAATATTTTACTTTCCTTTTAAAGCAGCATCAAGAATGATTTTATAAAATCGAATAAAAACTAAAAAAGATTGGATAAATTAACTAATAATCTCTCTATGTCTTATAACAAACTTTTAACTTATGTACAACTAAACCACTAATATTATTACACCATACCTTATAAATTTTATCTTATGCTTTTATTATATTTTTGTTATTTTTGTTATTGTTATCATCATCATTTAAAACTTTGTCCAATAAACTAAAACTAATTTTAATCTCTAAAATATAATAATTTATATCAAATATTAGAAAGCTACTTACAAACTCCCTAAATATAAGTATTTATATTTTCTTACCTTTTTAGTTTTTTTATTATCTTTACTGTTACTGTCATCACCATTGTTATTATTATTATTATTGCTATTATTGTTATTATCAGTTTTAGTTTTTTCTTTTTTTTTCTTTTTTTTTTTTTTTTTTTTTTTTTTTTTTTTTTTTTTTTTTTTTTTTTTTTCTACTTTTATCATTTATAACTTAAAAAAATTATTTTTAATTTTAATATAATTTTTTAAAATTTTTTTTTTTTTTTTTTTTTTTTACAATAATATCTTAAGTTATTATTTTTTTAAATTATATTTAAATTTAAATACTTCTAATAATTATTTTTTTTTTTTTTTTTTTTTTTTTATTT
>JAJTUB010000158.1:0-28287 GCA_036971345.1 Dactylellina drechsleri | reverse complement strand
AAAAGTCTAAGACAATAAAATAAAAAATTAAATTATTATATTTAGTTATTTCGCTTTATATAAAATAGAGTTCGACATGGGGCGGGTTGGGTCGGTTTTCGGTGTTGAGAAACCACCCACGGGTTGGTTTTTTTTTTTTAAGAAAACCAAAAACCGAACCAAAAACCGTCGAAATTATAAAAAACCTCCCCGCCAAGAAACATTTACGAAAAATAGTAACAAATTTAATAAAAATAGTAATAAATTACTAAAAATAGTTAAAATTGCGGTTTTTAATTAAATTTATAACCCAAAAAAACCATTTAAAAAAAAAAAAACCACCCAGCGGTTCCCCATGACCCCCCTAAAACCGAACCAACCCGCTGGTTTCTGGGTTAAAACCGACCCATGTCGAACTCTAATATAAAATAATTAATCATTTAAATTAAACTTTATTTATATTATTAAATATTATATTATTTATAAGTATATTTTAAAACTATTAATATATATTTATAATTAAACTTTAAATTAATTTTAATTTTTTATATTTTAATTTTTTTGGATTTAATTATTTAGCTCTTATTTTAATCTAAAGTATTTTTAAAATATTTTCAATATTATTTTAAAATTAAAAAATTTAAAAAAATTTTTGGAAAAAACTTTTTACCCACTAAAAAATATTTAAAAAATCTTACTCCAATTTAAGAAACATCTTAATTAAAGTAATAATATCTTAAAAATTTTGAACATTTAGAAATAATCATTTTCATTTTTTTTCCCCTAGCTAAAGCTGGGGAATTCCCCATCCCGACTCGATTTTTCCCGCTCCGATTTTAAACGCTATAATATTGGAAGGTTTTACATAGTTTATTATAAATTTCTTTTTGTTTATATTTCATACATTTTTAGAGAGAATTTTATATTTTTTGATGATTTTATAAAAAGACTAAATTAATATATAATAACTTTAATATTATTTACTTTTTTACTATGCATGGTCTCCAAGAAATAAAATTTAATTTGGATTAAACATAGATAGCATTTTAGAAATTTTATTATTTAATTATAACCAATAAAACAGTCTACTAGTTTGTTAGATATTAAGTAAACTAAATTATATCAAAAAAAGAAATTAATAACCCAAAAATCATAAATTTATTAAGCAAGAATTTTTTCTAAAACTTAATAAGAAGTTGCCTAACTACTTATTTTCAATAATTTACTACAAGAAAATGTTTTTAATTTAATACTCCAAAATAAATACCAATATCCTATATATAGTAGAGTGCGACATGGGTTGGTTTTAACCCAGAAACCAGCGGGTCGGTTCGGTTTAGAAAGGGTCATAAAAAACCACTAAGTAGTTTAATATAGATCATAAAAAACCGCTGGATAGTTTTTTATTTTTTTAATAGTTTTTTTGGGTTATAAATTTAATTAAAAACCTTAATTTATTACTATTTTTAGTAAATAGTTTCTTAGCAAAGTAGTTTTTATTAAAATTGATGGTTTTTAAAACCATATTTAGTTTTTTTTTAAAAAAAAACCAACCCGTGGGTGGTTTCGACTAGAGTGCGACATGGGTTGGTTTTAACCCAGAAACCAGCGGGTTGGGTCGGTTTGAGAGGGGTCATGGGGAACCACTAGGTGGTTTGATATAAATCATAAAAAACCGCTAGGTGGTTTAATATAGGTCGTAAAGAACCGCTGGGTGGTTTTTTATTTTTTTAATGGTTTTTTTGGGTTATAAATTTAATTAAAAACCGTAATTTTAACTATTTTTAGTAATTTATTACTATTTTTAGTAAATTTGTTACTATTTTTAGTAAAATGGTTTCTTGGCGGTGCGGTTTTTATTAAAATTTATGGTTTTTAAAACCGTGTTGGGGTTTTTTTAAAAAAAAAAACCAACCCGTGGGTGGTTTCTACCATCAAAAAACCAAACCGTGGGTGGTTTCGACCCTCTAGAAACCAACCCAACCCGCCCCATGTCGCACTCTAATATATAGTAACTATTTATTTTAGTAATAGCATTTTCCCTTCCTTAAGTGTTTTAATAATAACATTTATAGTCTTTTCTTTTTTCAAATCTAACTTATAAAATATCTCACTAATAAATTTAATATAATCTAATACATTTAAAAGTCCCTCCTTTAATTTTTGACGAAAATAAATAAATTTAGTAGTAAATATATTAATAAGATATATCTACAAAAAAGAAAAACCATAAAAATTGAGTAAAGGGGTTCTTAAGAAGGGAGCTCTCAATTACTAAATTGGGATTAGTGTCTCGCATAGCTGGTGCGTCTCGCAACACGGTACCCGACGTTACTCAGTAACTAGAAGCTTATACGGAAGCTTAGCTTGAGCAAGGAATAATGGTTTAGTTCGAATAAATGGACAGGCTGTTCAAAGGCAGATATCCGAGTGCACCATACTTGCTATTCCAGGCGTGGTAGAGATAGATATGTCTTTTCAGCGGAATCCCTGGAATAAACCGACCCGGAGAGATGACTGTACCTAGAGGAGAGCAAAAGCTACTGATTCCACGGGCTTTCAACGGACCACAAGTATGTAGACGTATGAAATAGATGTTCGGATACCTGACCGAAAAATCCTAAAATTTGCCGGTGCATCGGAACACATGTTGTTCGCGTCTACAGCCTTTCGGTCAAGATTTCCCTTCGGGATAGTTGGATATTGAGGAAGCTATGATAACACGTAAGAAACCGGATAAACTTGTCGAAAATATGTTCGTGTCGCCGAATCGGGGTAATCCTGAACAACCACCTGCAAAAACGGTCTACAGTGAATTAAGCCTGAGATGTTTAAGAGCGTAGATGCTAGATGCTTAGAGTCTAGGTGTCTATATATTGGCTCAGTTTCTCCCTAGTTTCTATAATCATCAGACAACATTAGAGTAGTCTCTTCCCACCTCCACAGGTTAAACCGCTGGCCGTACGCCATAACTACCACATTCTCTTGTTTAAGCCAATTTTTCATTCTCGCAAAGAGACCACGTTTTTCTTTAATCTCTCTTTTTAAAGAAAAGTACGCCGAAGATGCAGTTTAAAATCAGCGCCGCCGTGGCTTACGCCATTTTGAATTTGGTGCCGACCATTCAGGCGCACGCATGCTTCCTCCAGGCCTTTGGTGACTCTGGTGGTGGCGTCGGCAAGGGTATTGGTGTCATCGACACTACACCTCGTAACGACGACAAACAAGCAATCTTCCAAGCTGATATCGCGGTTTTCTCCTCTCCAGCCGTTCCCTGGAAGCATCCATACTGCCCGAACAAAAAATGTTGCAAAGCCAAAAACTGCTATCCAAAACAGTTTTACACCAAAGTCGAACGCCAATACAATGCCAATGGTTGCGGTGTCACTCTCAACCAGTTGGACCAATACGCCCAATCGAAATTTCCAAACATATTTGGCACCGCCAACAATTGGGACAAGAATGTCCGATGGTATCAACAGCCGGTACCACAAGAGGCTTGGCTCGATGTCAACGTCGAAATTACCAACATGGTCAAGAATGGTAGAATCCCCAGGGCTAGGGCTGGAGGCTGGATTAAGGCTATGCTTCACCAACTTAACTCTGATGGTGCTGGCGCTTACAGGTGTAAACTTGACACCGGCGCTACTGCCACCGAGTGGGCGTACGGCTCCGTCAAAGTCAGCGCAAACATTCGATGGTGGAAGCATCAATACAACAACGTTCCCGGGAACAAATATTCAGTTAACGGGTTGAGATTGAGGGACTGGAACATCCATATTAACTTACCAACAGACCTTCAATGTAAGGGATCTATCGGTGGGATGAATAACCTTTGTATTATCCGATGCGAGAATAGTGCAAAGAATGGTCCTTTCGGCGGGTGTATTCCATTCCAGCAAGCTGATGTCACAGCTGCTACCACGGTCCAGCAAACTGTTACCCAAACTGTTCAGGGTCAGATTACTACCGTTACCAATACCATAACCGTTGGGACTTCTGTTGCACCGGCACCCACAAGCGCACAAGTCGGTGGAGATAACGGTAGCCCGCCATCAGATATGGATAAAGGTAACAAGGATGACTCCGAATACGGTTACTCTTACGGCGATGACGACTCTAGTGCCTCCCCCAGCGCCACCTCCACGTAAAGAGCTGGGTGATTCTTTTGTTAAATTCAACTCTACAAATTTGGTCGCAATGGGGATGATTGTTGGGCAAGATGGAAAGTTAGGATAAGAGCATTTTTCTTATGCTGATTGGGCAATTCGGAGCGACGGAGTTTACAAAAAAATCAAATCGCGAGTCGCCAATGCATTATAGATTGCGAGAAATATAGTAAATTCCGCCCTTTTTTTCTTTCTTTTTTTTAAGGCTCACTTTTCGATTTCCTCAACTGTACATCGAAGGTCTTTCGATTGAGGTTTCATTTTTGTTAGACAGAAAGCGATGGTTTTATAGAGTTTGGATTTATTCACAATGGAGATCATTCTTGGAATGAAATAGCCGAATACCCGTCTGCTAAAATCTATCATCTGCACTGCGCGATCGATAAAGTTCAGACTGTTCCAATTTATGTGAAGGGATGGCCGCTGGTACCAGCACCAGGTTTACTTCTTAACTTTAACAGCCCAGGATTTACGAATTTATAACCCAGCATTAGAACCAGTAATAATCAAACTTAAAACAATATCGGTACATCCGGAATGCTCCCCAAAAGGGGTATCCAGCCGGCACCCAAGCTACTAGATCTGAGTTGTGGAAAACGAGCGCTCGTGTCAACCAATACCACATAAAAAAAATGCCAAGATTTGGTAATATATACACTCATGTCAAGTACTTATATTAATTATACAAAACTACTAAACCTAACCTAAAATAAGAGTAAAATAAAGATTAGGTTAATAAATTAAATCAATAGTCAAATTAAGAATAAATTAGTAATACACATATAAAATTTTATTAAATAATCAAAACAAAAATAAATAATAAATCAAAATAAAAATAAACAATTAAATTAAAAATAAACAGTTAAACTAAAGATAAGCAAATTTCAAATAAAATTTACTCAATTTAAATTAAATATTCAAACTAAAAATAAATACGTTTAAATGAAAATAAATTTCTTAATAACTAAACTCAGAACAAATAATTAGATTAAAAATAAATGAATCTTAAATAGAACTTACTTATTAATAGTCACATAATCAGACAGATTAAGAGTAGGCAGTTAAACTAAAAATAAACAACTAGATTAAAAATAAGTCAATGTATATAAATATGGACTACCCCTAGTTTTGAATAACGCGTTTTCATAAAAACTTACCTTTACGTAATTATATGCGTAATCTTATTCTTCCTCATACAACCATAATATTTAACTAAACAAGCTAGTTTTTTATAAGATAAATTAAAGATGGCTAATAAATGTATATATAATAAAATAAATATAACTGTGGTGATAGAAGTTTTTAAAAATAGTTAATTATTAAGAATTGTTACTACCACTTACATGATATTACGTTCTACTTTCCAAAACTAATTAAATATTTAATAATCATATAATCTGGCTTATAAAGGCTAGTAATAATTTTTTAAAATACAAAAAAAAGGTCTTATAAAATAGATTTTGCATTAGAAAGTCTTTAGATATGCTTCTACACATGCCTAACTTTAGACTATTACTACTAAAATCCTTAAAATATAAGATAATAATAATCTATTAAAGAAATAATAAATTAACAATTTCTTAAACTATCATTTATAAATTAAAATTAAGCTTAATTATTGTACTAACTGGCAGCAAATTAATTATATAAATCTAATAAATATAAATAAATTATTTAGCTTATACAAAACTATATTTTAGATTTTTTAGAATAGTGATATAATATAAATAAAAGTAGTATAATAACTAAAATAAATATAAACAACTTTATTATTAAAAATTTTAACTACTAGGAAGATTAAGTTCTTATAAAAATAAATTATTTATACTTTTAGATTTTATTTATCAAATATATATTTACTATAGGTATTATACTTAATTCCTTAATAATTTTTAAAGCAAAGTTTATTTAAAATTAATAATTTTATATAAAAATATTAAAAAATAATTCTAAATAGTAGATAATTTGTTTAAAAAATAACTAAATAAATAATATTATTATATTAAAATAATTAATAAAAGTATTTCTACTGGAAATAGCTATTAATAATTTTTTAGAAGTAAAGTTATTAATAGTTAATAGCTATAATTTATATATAGTTAATAAATTTATAGTTTAGTACTATTTTAATAATGTATATATGTTATTTTTATTTGCCTATATTTTTCATATTATCTAGTCAGTAGATCTGGGATACTTTTTAGTTTTGAAGATGATATATTAATAGTAATTAAGTAAGTTTGTAAATCTAAATAATATTATATATATAAATAAAATATTATTTTTTTAATTTTATACTAAAGTATATATAACTGTTTTTATAGTAAAGAATATTATTGTAAGATAAAAAATAACTGAATTTTATTCTATAATTATTATAAATTATTACAAAATTATTAGGTAGTAGCCTAGTAATTATTTACTTTAATCTTTAAACTAATCTTTAATATTACTATACTGACAAAAAGCTAGGATATTAGTTATATGTTTAAATTTTTTATACAAAATCCTTTTATATACCTAATAATTTATAAGATTAGTAAAAATTAGGATAAGTTTATAATTTAGCTTGCTTTAATAAAATAAAAATTAAAAAATTTAAAGTTACAAAAATTAAATTAGAAACTATTTACCTAGTCAAAATATATATATATATATATATAAAATTAAATAAGAGATTTATTACTCTTACAAATATAACTATATAACAAAGATTAGAACTAAAGTAATCTCCTATTAATATATTAAATAAGGTAAAATTAACTATAAAAAATAATAAAATAATTGTAAAAATAAAAGCACTTTTTCAACAATCTAATTGTATCTAGCTGTAGGTAGTATACTATTTAAGTTATATAAGTGATGATTTTATAGAAAGTTAGTAAATTGATATAGTTTTTATACTTATAATTTTAGTATCGCATAAAATATGTTCAATAATATATTATTTCTTGAGTTGTTGAAAGGTGGTCCGGAATCAGGGGGGGTCCATATTTGTACACATTGACTTAAGTAACCTAACTAAACTTAACCATAAACCTAATTATAAATCCAACTACAAACTCAATTATAGCAAAAAAATATGATTAAAATTATTTAATAAGAATAACTAGTAAGAATAACTAATTACGCCATAAATTACCTAACCCCCAACCAAAAACCCAATTACAATAGATAAAATTCTTAGTTACAAATTAATAACTAGTAATAAAAATTAAACCAAAAATAAACAAATTCCAAATAGAATTTACCCAATTTAAATTAATAGTTTAACTTAAAAATAGGTAGTTAATTAAATTCAAAATTATTTAACTCCTAATTAAAACTTTAATTATAGCAGATAAAAATTTTAATTAAAAATTAGTAATTAATTAAAAAAATCTAATCTAAAATTAAAATTAAAATTGGATTTTAAATAAGATTTTAAATAATAATTTAACCAAAATTTTAATAAAATCTAAATTATACTTAAGTTAACAAATCTAATTTAATAAAATTACTAAACTTGTAATTAAAAATTTAATTATAATAAGCAAAATTTTTAATTATTAACTAGTAACTAGCAATAAATCTATAATAACAAAAAATAATTAAATATTAAATTATTTTAAAATAATCTTAGCAGTATTTAATTTGCTTTTTTTATATATTCTACTATTATTAAGATTAAAGTGCAACATGGGGCGGGTTGGGTTGGTTTCTAAATAGTCAAAACCACCCACAAATCAGTTTTTAGATAATCAAAATTATTTATAGGTCAGTTTTTAGATGGTAGAAACTATTTATGGGTTGGTTTTTAAATAATTGAAATGTCATGCTGCGCATGATATATGGCTCTTGAGGTAGTTCTTAGCCACCCTAGAGCCGTTGAGGCGGTGCAACCTTAAGATGGCAAATTACCACACCCTCAACATAATATACAATTGTGATCAATCTTACTATAAGAATATCAATTAGTTTAGAGAATATAGATAAGCGCTTATTAATAAGATAATCTATTAATAAAAGCTCTTTAGTTTAAACCTATAAACTGAGATATTAACAAATCTAGGTATGAGTCGTAAGACCTAAAAAAGTATAACAGTACAAAACTAATCAACTAGCTGTACCAATTAATTTCAAAAAATATAAGTAATTATATTAAATACCCTGATAAAAATTAAGGTTATAAAAAAGTTTATAAATAAAACTCATTTTAAACACTTATTATTAAGAAATATTAATAAAATTAGGCAAACATCAGAAACCATAGAATTACCTAAATTAACATAATATATTATAGTTTTGTATATATAAATTACTTATTTAGTTGTTATCTAGAATCAATACTAGATAATTTAGTCATTTAATTATTTTTTAATAATATATTCATCTTTTTTTATTACGTATTAAGTGCTACTATAAGTTACCCTCAAACTATATCGACTCGGAGAGTATTAGGCTCATACAGTTTTATATTTTATTTAGTTATTTATATACTTATGGTTTGTACAGTACACATCTTATCTTATATCTATACTATCAGACTTTATTCTTGTAATAATAAACAATATTGACATAAATATTAAAAATTAATATCTTAAATCAATTAAAAAATTAAGAGCTTAACTATAAAATACTACTTAGTATTATTAAAGAGAATATTTTGTCTTTAGCTAGCAGATCAAAATCTTACAAACCAAACTCAAAATAACTTAATATTAAACTATAATTTTTCAACTAAATTCAATATTTAAAATATTAAAATAATTTTCTTCTATACTATTTAATATAGCTATATATTAAACTAAAAACAAAAAATTTTTTAATATTATAAAAATTAACTAGCTAAACTAAAAGGAATATTATCTATAAAAAAACCAAATACTTTAGGAAATAAATCAATCCAAAACCATACTAACCTTTACATTAGATTAATATATTATATAAATATTTTTAATAGTAAGTAAGTTAATATGTAAGACTTCTTGTATAATTTATAAATATATTTTATATTTAATAGGAAAATCTTTACTTTAAAATAATTTAAAATTAATTATACTTTTGTATTTATAAGAAAAATTGTTAAAAATTAGATAAAATTTTTTATTATAAGTAGAGTTCGACATGGGGCGGGTTGGGTCGGTTTTCGGTGTTGAGAAACCACCCACGGGTTGGTTTTTTTTTTTTAAGAAAACCAAAAACCGACCCAAAAACCGTCGAAATTATAAAAAACCGCCCCGCCAAGAAACCATTTACTAAAAATAGTAACAAATTTACTAAAAATAGTAATAAATTACTAAAAATAGTAACAAATTTACTAAAAATAGTTTAAAATTACGGTTTTTAATTAAATTTATAACCCAAAAAAACCATTAAAAAAATAAAAAACCACCCAGCGGTTCCCCATGACCCCCCTAAAACCGAACCAACCCGCTGGTTTCTGGGTTAAAACCGACCCATGTCGAACTCTAATTATAAGATAAAAAATAGAAAAAATTAAGAGTAAATAAGGTTTAAAAAAATTAATAAATTAGTTTAGATTAAAATAAACTATTAAAATTTACTAAAAAATAATTAATAAAAAAGAACAAATAATAAACAAAATTTTTATAATTTAATAAAAAAACAAAAAAATTAGAAACTACACAATCTAATTCCTTACCCTTATTCATAAATTATTAATCTAGTATAATAATATTTTTTATTAATTTTATTTAAAAAATATAAAGTATAACTTATATATAATATTTATAAAAACTTAAAAAACTAAAACAAATTAACTTAAAACTTTTACAAAACTAATTAAACAAATAGCTGATTATAAATCCTTATTTAATAATTATTTTAAAAAATTTAATAACCCTCATCAAACTCTAGCAATCAAATTAAAAAATTATTTTTTAAAAAGTTATAATAAAATTACTTTAATAAAATTTAATTTTATAAAAACCTTAAATTTCAAAATAAGGGAAAAACAAAAAAAAAAAGACCTATGCTATAAATATAGTAAAAAAAAGTACAAAACAGAAAAATATTATTAAAAATAATATTATCCAAAAAAATAATAAAAATATTGAAATTTTAAATATTTTTTAAAAAAAATAATTATATAATTAAACTATTAATAATTATAGTTATTAATAAGATTAAATTAATTTAAAATTATTTAAAACATTTTATAATCCAAACTACTTTATAAATAGGGAAAGAAGTAATATTTATATAAATACTATTAAATATAAAAACTTTTTTATCATTTATCTCCTCTTTCCTAGTAAAAAAAAGAAACATATTTATAATAATTTTAAAGAAGATATTTTTGTTTAAATTAATTAATAAAATATCTATATCTTCATAAAATATATCTAGGATTATTTAGAAGATAAGATTTAACATTTAAAACTACAATAAAAACATAATATTAAATATAATTAATATGAAGTTATTTAATATTATTTTAAGATTTAATTGATTTAAAAAATATAATTCTAATATTAATTAAACTACTAAACAAATAATATTCAAAAAAATTAATCTAATTTAAATAATAATAATAATTTTTGTATTAAATAAAAAACTTTAAACTATATTAAAAAAAATATTTAATTTATTAGGATTATAGCATTACAAAAAATTATAAAAAAATTAATTAAAAATATAATATTTTTTAAATATAAAAAATACTATTATATTTTTTTAAAAAAGAAGGTTTTTAGATTATCTAACTATAAATTATAGAATTACTCATTAATTTTAAATTAAGTAAGATATTGCTATTTGGATTAATATATAAATTTTTTTAAAAAAAAGATCAAGTCCTAAAAAATTATATAAAAAATATATTAGTAAAAGGGTTATATAATTTTTATTATTTCTAGTTAGGGCGCTAATACTTTTTATTAAAAAAAAAAATAAAAGATTAAGATTATATATAAATTATCAAAAATTAAATAATATTATTATAAAAAATTAATATCTGGTATTAGTCATAGATGGATTAATTAATTTATTATAAAAAACTAAATATTTTATTAAGCTAAACTTAAAAGAAACCTATAATTTAATATAAATAATAATAAAAGATAAATAGAAAATAATATTTAAGATCTTTTATAACTTCTATAAATATTTAAATATATTATTTAGATTAATAAATATTTTTATTATATTCCAAATTATAATTAATGAAGTCTTATGAGAATATAAAAAAATATTTATAATAGTTTATTTTAATAATATTTTATTTTATTTCAAAAATCTTAAGAAATACTTATAGCATATAAAAATAATATTAGAAAAATTTAAAAAAACAAAATTATATATTAAATTAAAAAAATATAAATTTTATAAAAAAGAAATTAATTTCTTAGAATTTATTATCTTATCCCAAAATTTTTTTTCTAAAATCTAAGGAAATAAAAGTTATAAATTTATAATTTTAGTTATAAAATATAAAATAAGTTTAAAGTTTTTTAACATTTATAAATTTTTATAAAAGATTTATATTTTAATTTAGTATATTAATAATGCTTTTATCAAACCTCATAAGAAAAGATAAGTTCTAAAACTGAAACTATAAAACAAAGAATTCATTCTATTAACTCAAATCAATATTTATAAATAAAATATATAAACTATTAAGATATTTTCAATTAAATTTACTTACAATTATAGAAATTAATATTTTAAAATTTAACATAAAAACTTGCTTTTTATAACAGTATAAGGATAATATATAATATCTGATATCATTCTATAATAAAAAAATAATACTAATTAAAAAAAATTATTTTATTTTTAATTAGAAATTATTAATTATAATTAAAATACTATATATCTAATTACCGTACTTTAAAAAAAGCTATTTTTAGATTATTATATATAGTGATTATTAAAATTTAATATATTTTATAACTTTAAAAAAATTAAGTTTAAGATAAGCTCACTAAGCAAAAAAACTAGTAAATCTAAATTTTAAAATTTATTATTACTTAAAAAAAGAAAATATAATAACAGACATACTTTTAAAACAAACTAACTATAATTAATAAAAAAAAAATTATTATTTTTATTATTATTAAAAAAAGAACAGCTAGTACCCTTACTAAAAAAAATTATAAAATAAATTATAAAATAAATTATAATTACTTTTATATTTATTTAAAAAAAATAATAAAAAACTATTTTTATAACCCAAAAATTCTTAGTATTATTTAATTAATTAAAAAAAATAATATTAAGTATATTTAAAGAATATAATATATAAAAAAAACTACTATTATTTAAAGATAAAATTATAATATTAAACTTATTAAATTTTAAAAAGAGAATTATCTTAACAATTTATAATTTTTTATTAGCAAGATATTTTAAAGAAATTAAAATTACAAAATTATTCTCAAAAAACTATTATTTCCTTAAATATTTACAATTTATATATTGATATGTAACGTACCCTACCGGGAAGCGGGACACACTAGGAAGCGGGATACTTTTTAGCGAGAACTGTATTATACTAAAAACTTAGCACTATATTGCCCCTGGTTAAAGTATTGACTGGTTTATAAATTATTAAAAATATTTATTTTAAGTTTTTTTTTTTTCTATATATATACCTTTCTATAATAGCTGTTATGCTACGAGATTATAGTGTTGTGGTGGTGGGAAAATTTTCTAATATAATACTAAGAAACTGATTTTGTAGATGTATAGCTGTAGTAATAATAAAAAATAAAAAAAATTATAGTAAATAGTATAACTATTATTACTATTTATATTATTATTTTTTTTATTATTTTTCTTATTATTTTCCCTACTGTTTCTTTTGCTATTTTTTTTGCTATTTTTTTTGCTATTACTATTATTTATAATTATAGGGTGTTGTTGATGGCTATTATCACAAAACCAGTTGTGATTACAACTATAATTATGTATAATACNACTATTATAAGTATTCTGATTGCTGCGAAGATGATTACAACCATAAAAGCAGGTAACAATACTATTGTTAATATTAACCTTATTAGTTATTTTTTTTATTTTGTTTATACTTTTTAGTTTATTTTTGTTTTTTTTTTATCTAGCTTAATTGCTTTCTTCCCCTATAAGTATTTAATTTTGTTATTATCAAGTATTTATATACTAATTATCTAAGGCCTACTAGTGCAATTTCAGGATACTTTTTTATTTACAATATATAATTATAATTCTATCTCTTATAATATAAAAATCTTTATTATATACTTTTTAATAAGTTGTTTAATTTTTTTAATATATACTTTAGTTAATAAACTGAAAGTATAATTTATATTAATAAAAATATTATTAATAAATAATATACTAAATATAATCTCTGAGATATAAATATAGTTAGTAGTACTAATAACAAGGTGTTAAGTTTTGTTTAAATAATTAGAACTGTACTTAGTTTTAGGTAATATTACAATTATGATAATATTTTTTTTAAATTATATGGTACTAGTTTGATCTTTTGTTAGGTAGATTTAATAAAGTTAGGATTAATGGTGTTTACCCATATTTTTACTAATAACTTAATAAATAATTATTTATCAATACTTGTAATATTATTGTAAAAGATATTGTTTAATACATTTTAATATTATATAGTATATACTAAATTAAATCCAACATTTAATGGTTGTAGGTGATAAATACTATATGATAATAAATAAAAAACAAAAATATTATGGTATATATAAAAATTAATAAAATTGGTAGATATGTAAATTTTATGGTCATTTAGTAATAGTATTCTCCAATTTCCTAATTTTATATTCTTATTAGTTTATAATTCAAATATTTTTTTTAATTATTAAAATATTCAAGTTAATATACTATTAATTTATTTTAATAATAAAATTATAAATTCTTAACCATTTACTATACTATTAATACCTATATATTAATTAAACTAATAATTATTATTTTTAAAAATAATAAATAAAGGAAGTATAGTATTGCAAGTATTAATACATTTAATTATCATTACATTCTCACAGTTATCAAATTGTTTATTAAATTAAAATTTTACACCTTACAGTACTATTATCTATAAGCACTATATCAGTCCTATAACAAACCCTTTTTCATCTATATTATACAGTCTAGTTTTGTTAATTTGGTACTAAATCTTAAGATTTAAAAATAATTAAAAAAATTGTTTAATAAATTTAAAATTATTAGTTTTAATATACTTATTATCATAAATACAAATATATACAATACATAACTTTTTATATTTTTTAAAAAATTTATTCACCTAGTAAATATTTAGTTTTTTATTAGCTAGCTAGTTTACCATATAGCAAAGCATATTTACTCTTAAAAAGAATTTTTATTAGTATAACTATATTGCCCATTGAATTAGTACCTTTTTAACTACTACCATTATCACCATTTGTTTTTAATATACAGCAAACTAGTTATTTACTACACCATTTAACCAACATTATAAAGATGACTTTGAAATATTTAGTATTTTTATAATTTTATAAATTAACAACTTATTCTTTTTAATAATATGCATAGCAATTTTAAAAGGACTATTAATCCTATTACAACACTTATGAATCTGATAATCAATAGTATTCGTTTATAATAGCATAATATCGAAATAGGGGTAATTACAAAAGGTAATTTTTGCTATGGTGGTGGAAAAGAAAGCTAGTAGGGAAATAGTACAACTAGTAGTGCGACTAGTACAGCGACTAGTACGGCAAGTGATAGCTGATATATATATATCAGCGCGGTGCTGGTAAATTGACTGTCGATAGCAAGTTGGTGATGGGTTCAAGTTGGTGGTTTGGTGGTTTGGTGGTTTGGTGGTTTGGTGCTGGATTTTTTGGTGTGGTGCGGTTCTCGCTAAAAAGTGTCCCGCTTCCTGGTGTGTCCCGCTTCCCGGCAGGGTACGTTATTAAGTTGCGACAAATACTAGAAAAATAAAATATCAAAAAAATTTAAAGTAAGAAAACTATTACTACTAAAACTATTAAGTTAACCCTAGAAATCTATATTAATAAACTTTATAATCTGACTATTATCTTTAAAAGATCCCTTACTAAGAGATAATTCACTCAATTATAATATAATTCTAATAGTAATAAATAGATTAACCAAATTTTTATATTTTATGTTATATATAAGTAAACTAATAGCAGAAGAACTAATTGAGTTATATATAAAATATTTATTCAAAAAAAAATTACTTAATAATTTTATCTTAAATTAAAAAAAACAATTTATTGCAAAATTTTCAAAAATATTATATAAAAATCTTAAAATAATTATTTAATTTAATACAACTAACTATTTATAAACAAATTATTAAATAAAAACAATAAATATTATCCTAAAAGAATATTTAAAAAACTTTTATAATTACAGATAAAATAACTAAATTCAACTATTACTACTAATTAGAGTACGACAGAGGTTGGTTTTAACTTAGAAACTAGTGGGTTGGTTCGGTTTAAGTAAAGTCATGGAGAATTGCTAAATAATTTAAGATGGGTTGTGGGGAATTGCTAGGCAATTTGATATGGGTTGTAGAAAATTGCTGAATAATTTGATATGGGTTATAGAAAACCACTAAATAATTTTTCTAAAAATTAAAAATTGTTTAAAAACCGACAATTCCCTGTTTATTGATAAGAATTTATCAGATTATATAATCAAATCACATAATCATTAAAATTTTATTATATAATTTTAATTAAAATTTAATAAAAAAAATTAAAAAAAAAATTGAATTTTTATTAATTTTTTTTTAATTTAATTTTAATTTTTTAATTTAATTTTTTCGATTTTTTTATGAAAATAATTTAAAATTAGGTGTGGGAGATTTTGAAATACGCTAAAACGACTAATGCTTTTTTAGTGAGTTTTTAAATTAAATTTAATTAAATAAAATTAAGCGCTAAACCGTTTATAAATGAAAAATACGAATTGATTGATTTTTTTTTTGAAAATTCAAAAGTTTTCAAAAAAATTTGGACTTTGAAAAGTTTTTTTGATTTTGCATTTTTTCGAAAACGTTTTGTTGAAAACATAGCCGAACACACCTCCATATATACGACATATACATATATATGATGTACACGCATATAGTATGATGTATATGTATATAATACAATGTATATGCATATATGATGTACATGTATATAGTACGATGTATATGCATATATGATGTATATGTATATATGATGTATATGTATATACGATGAATATGTATATAGTATGATGTATTGTATATATGATGTATATGTGTATACATTGTATATATGGAGGTGTTCGGCTATATTTTTGATAAAATGTTTTCGAAAAAATGCAAAATCAAAAAAACTTTTCAAAGTCCAAATTTTTTTGAAAACTTTTGAATTTTCAAAAAAAAAATCAATCAATTCGTATTTTTCGTTTATAAACGGTTTAGCACTTAATTTTATTTAATTAAATTTAATTTAAAAACTTGCTAAAAAAGTACTAGTTGTTTTAGCATGTTTCAAAATCTCCCACACCTAATTTTAAATTATTTTCATAAAAAAATCGAAAAAATTAAATTAAAAAAATTAAAATTAAATTAAAAAAAAAATTAATAAAAATTCAATTTATTTTTTTTATTTTTTTATTAAATTTTAATTAAATTGTAATTAAATTTATATAATAAAAATTTGGTAATCACGTAATTTAATTTAAAACGGTTTCTTGGCAATACAATTTTTTGTTATTATCATAATTTTTAAATCTATACTTATTTTTTTTTTAAAAAAAAAAACTAATCCATAAATAGTTTTGATTATTTAAAAACTAATTTATAAATAATTTCTATTGTTTAAAAACTAATCTATAGATGGTTTCTACTGTCTAAAAACTGACCTGTAAATAGTTTTAATCATCTAGAAACCAACCTAACCTGCCCCAGGTCACACTCTACTACTAATAATATTCATATATAATAATATTTATTAAACTATTATAAAAATATCTTTATTTAAGACAAAATATAAATATAATATTTATTATAAAATAAACTATTATATAATAATAAAAATACTAATAATAACTAATTTATTAAAATTCTTAACTAAAATATATAAAATTTATTAATTAAAAATCTTATAAATTTAAAATTTTTTAATTAAGTAAACCAACATTAAACAAACCAAAATATTAAAATATAAAATCAAAAATCAAATAATAATATCTAATAAATATATTAAGATAAAATAATTNAAAATTATATAAAATATTTAAGTATATAGAATTTAAAATATATAAATTAAAATTACTTAAATTAATATAAAATTATAATATTTTTTATATTTTATTATTAAAATTATATATTTTTAATAAAATGTATTTAAAACTGTTAGAATTACTTTTTATAAAAATAAATGACCAAGAGAAGTAAAAAATTAAAATAATAATAATAAAAAATTATTAAAAAAAAGATTTAGATTTAAAAAAAAAATTAAATTCTTTTTAGTAAAATAAAAAGAATAGTTACTAATATATAATTTTTAGAAATTTGAAAAAAATTTATTAAATATGGAGAAATTAATAGCGTTTAAAATCGGGGTGGGAAAAATTGAGTCGGGATGGGGAATTCCCTGGTTTTAGTTAAGAGGAAAAAAATAAAAATGACTATCCTCAAATACTCGGGATTTTTAAAATATCATTACCCCAATTAAAATATTCTTCAGGTTGGGGTAAGATTTTTTGAATTTTTTTTAATAAATAAAGGTTTTTTAAGGGAAATTTTCAAATTTTTTAACCCTAAAATAATACTGAAAGTGCTTTAGGGATACTCCAAATTAAGGTGGGGATTAGTTTTTAAAAAAAAAAAAAAAAATTAAAAACTAATCCAAAAATTATGAAAATGATGTAAAACCATACTACCAAGAAACTATTTTAAATTAAATCACCTAACCACCAAAATTTTTATTATATAAATTTAATTAAAATTTAATAAAAAAAATAAAAAAAAATAAAATTGAATTTTAATTAATTTTTTTTAAATTTAAATTTAATTTTTTTAATTTAATTTTTTCGATTTTTTTTATGAATATAATTTAAAATTAGGTGTGGGAGATTTTGAAATATGTTAAAACGATTAGTGCTTTTTTAGCGAGTTTTTAAATTAAATTTAATTAAATAAAATTAAGCGCTAAACTGTTTATAAACGAAAAGTATGAATTGATTGATTTTTTTTGGAAAATTTAAAAGTTTTCAAAAAGTTTTTGGATTTGAAAAGTTTTTTTGATTTTGTATTTTTTTGAGAATGTTTTGTTGAAAATATAGCTGAATATATGTTTATATATATGATGTATATATATATATTGTACTATATATGTATATATTGTATATATATATTATATTATATATGCATATATATTATATTATATACATATATATCATATATGTATATATGTTGTATTATATATATATATATTATACTATATATGTATTTGTTGTATATGTGTATACATTATACTATATATATATTTGTTATATATGTAATACATCATACTATATATATATAGAGTGCGATATGGGTTGGTTTTAACCCAGAAACCAGCGGGTTGGGTCGGTTTGAGAGGGGTTATGGAGAACTGTTAGGTGGTTTGATATAAGTCATGGAAAATTGCTGGGTGGTTTGATATGAGTCATAAAAAACTGCTGGGTGGTTTGATATAAATTGTGGAGAACCGCTGGGTGGTTTTTCTAAAAATCAAAAACTGTCCAAAAACCGACGGTTCCCCGCTTATCGATAAGAATTATCAGATTATGTAATTAAATCACGTGATCACCAAAATTTTTATTATGTAATTTTAATTAAAATTTAATAAAAAAAATTAAAAAAATTAAATTGAATTTTTATTAATTTTTTATTAATT
Source organism: Dactylellina drechsleri (assembly GCA_036971345.1). Lineage (NCBI taxonomy): Eukaryota > Fungi > Ascomycota > Orbiliomycetes > Orbiliales > Orbiliaceae > Dactylellina > Dactylellina drechsleri. Next base: position 9,245 of record JAJTUB010000158.1, on the reverse strand, counting down.
TAATTTTAATTTTTTTAATTTCATTGTCACAGTTCGTGATGTGGTATATATACGTAGTGGTGTGAAACTACCAGTTAGTCGGTAGTTTCCGGTGGCTTTTTAGCGTAACGGATATATACCACATCACGAACTGTGACATTCATTTTTTCGATTTTTTTATGAAAACAATTTAAAATTAGGTGTGGGAGATCTTAAAACATGCTAAAACGACTAGTGCTTTTTTAACAAGTTTTTAAATTAAATTTAATTAAATAAAATTAAGCGCTAAACCATTTACAAACGAAAAATACGAATTAATTGATTTTTTTTTGAAAATTCAAGAGTTTGGGAAAAGTTTTTGGATTTTGAAAAGTTTTTTTGAAAACATTTTGTTGAAAACATAGCCGAACACACCTCTATATATATGATGTATATGTATATATGATGTATATGTATATAATATGATGTATACATATATAATACAACATATACGCATATACGACGAATATGTATATAGTATGATGTATATGCATATACAACATATATGTATATGTGATGTATACGCATATACGACATATACACATATGCGACGTATACACATATACAATATATATAGAGTGCGACATAGGGCAGGTTGGGTTGGTTTCTAGATGGTCAAAACCACCCACAAATCAGTTTTTAGATAATCAAAACTATCTACAGGTCAGTTTTTAAATAATAGAAATTATTTATAAATTAGTTTTTCTTTAAAAAAAAAAATTAAGGACGGGTTTAAAAACTATTAAAATTATGAAAAATTATTTTACCAAAAAACCGTAAAACTATCAAAAGAAACAATTATATCTAAATTATATTAATTTATATATAAATCTAAATATTTTTTATGTAGATTTATATGTAGAGTAACACTTTCATTTTTATTATTTAAATTAAAAGTTGAGAGATTTAAAATATTAAATTAAAAATTTCCAAAATAATTATAAAAAAATAAAAAAAAAATTAATTATATTAAGCTATTTTAGTTTAAAAATTTATAATTATATTTAAATTTTACTTTTTATTATTAAATATGTTTTGAATAAATGTTATTATTTTTAGTATTAAGGTTTTATTTTCTAATAATACTAAATTTTTAGTTTCTATATTTTCTACTATTTTTTTAAAGTATAATTTTAATTTATAAAAATTTTTTATAATTATAATAACTTTAATTGTTTTAGTATATAAGCAGGATTTTTTTTAAATTATAATATTTTTAATTTAATTAAAAATTTGTTTTATATTAATAAGGGTAATTTGTATATTGAATATATTTTATGTTATCTATAATAATATGGGATATTTTTGTTTATACACTTTCTATTAATTAATTAATAATAAATCTGTTTTAATTTAATAAAAAAATTAAAATTAAAATTAAAACTATTTTATATATGGAGTAATGATAAATAAAAATATTATTTTTAAATTTACTATTAGTTGATTGATATAAAACTCAATTTTATTTAAATTTTTATTGTTTTTTGTTAATTTAAAATAATTGGTAATTTAGTAATTTGATTTAAAAGAGAAAATACTATAAAACCTTTCATCTAAATTAAATAAGCAAAAATGAAAAAATTTTTAAAAATTTTTAAATTGTTTAACAGTATTATTTAGGATTTTTTTATATATATAATTTTTCTTATAATATTATAAAAAGTTGTTATAATATTTAATTTTAAAATCTTTACCCCAATCTTTTAAAGTATAAAAAGATAATTTAATTTATAAATTAAAAATAATATTAAAATTATATAATTTATTTTTTTTATTATTAGTTCTGCTATAATGTTTATTTAATTTTTTTTTACAATATAAAAAAAGATTTTTAAGTAATTTTTTTTAATTATTAAATATTAATTTAATTCTTTGAATATATTTTTTTAAATAATTGAATAGTTTATTATAAATATACTAAATATTACATATCCTAAACTGTTTTAATTTAAAAAAAATATTTATAAATTTATAAAAAGATTAAAAAATTCTAATTATAAATTAGATGTACTTAAGTTTTTTTTTAATAAGAATATAATAATTTTAATTCTTATTTTCTAATAATTAAACTTAATTTTTAATAATAAAGGTTAGGCGTATAAAACAGATTAATATTAGTAAAATGGAGTTTTAGCAAATTAATATATTTAAAAATAATTTGATAGCCAGGATTAGTTTAGTTATATTAATTTTTTTTTGTAATTATTTTTAGATTTTAGGTTTGAGTTAGATGGATTTAAATTGTTTAAAATAATTTAATAAAACTATAATTGTTTGATAAAGTATTTAAATTTAAAATTATAATAATTATATTTTTTTTAGTTGTTTTTTATTATAAAAAGTTAGTATTATTTTATAAGTGGAAAATTTACTATAATGAGTAATTGATAAAATGTAAATAGTAAATCTTTTAATTTATTTAATTTTTTAATATAAAATAGTTTTTGATTGAGGTTAGAAAAAAGGCTTTTAATATTACTGATAAAAATATTTATAGTTAATTAAATAATATAAATAATATAAAATAAGTAATTTTATTTATTATTTTAAATAGGGGAGAGCTTAATTATTATATTTACTAAATTTTTATTTAATTACTAAATCTTATCTTTATTAAAATTGTTATTAATATCCAACAACTTATAGTTTCTAAAATATTAAATAAGTTTTTTAATTATTATTCTATTATTATTAGTATTATTAGTAGTGATAATATATAACTTATTTATTAGATTATAAATTTTGATAATATTAGTAATAACTTTAATAATATAAAAATTAATATACTTTTTAGTTAAATACTTAAATCCAATTAATATTTTTTATAAATTTTAGGTGTTATTAACTTAAAAGGTTATAATAATAATAAATACTATTTTATTTAAAAAGGTTTAAGTATTTAATAAAAGAAATATTTTTTAATTTATTAAAATTCTTTTTTTAAAAATATTTATGATATTCTTTAGCTAGTTTTTAAATATAATTTTTAATTTTTTAATAAATAATATTTTAATATTTAGTAATAATATGTTTAAAAAATTATAAAATTATAAATTATTAAAAAATTGAAATAAAACATTATTATTTATTATTAATTTAAAAAATAATTATTTATAATTTTATTTTAAAAATTTTGGCTATTTATCTTTCTAATAATTTAAATTTTAAATAAAATTAGATTTATTCTATATATAGAGTAATATTAATTTATTTATAATATAATATAACTTATTGTATTAAGTTTAGTAAATAAGAAAATAATTAATTTTTATCCAGTTTTTTTTAATATTTGTTTACAGTAATTAAATTTTAAATATTTTTTTATAAATAATATTTTATTATTATTGTTATGAGAGTATGTAAGAGATATATTATAAATTAAGTATAAAATATGTGGTTTTTTTATATATTTATAAATAACTTTTTTAAAATTTTACTAAATAAAAAAGGTTTTAAAAAATCTAAAATTTAAAATTTAATATAGTTTATTATTTTTATTTATTATTTATTAAGTCTTGATTTAATTAGTTGATTGTTATTAATTTTTAATTTTATTTTTATTTTTAATTATAAAAATAATGAATTTACAGTTAATTATTAACTAAAAATTAATTAATAAGTCAAAAATCATAAATTTAATCTAGAAAAACATATTTAATTTTTTTTTAAAAAAAATTAAATAAAATAAAAAAAGATTGTTATAAAAAAAAAAAAGTTTTATTATAAAATTAAATTGTTCTATTATTGTTGCTAGCTTGGTTTAGAATAATTTAGATTAATTTAATTTAGTTTAATTTTTTTTATAGTATTTATATATTATTTTATAAATAGAATAATATGTAAAATAATTTTTTTTTTTTAATATAATTTTAAAAAATTAAAAATATAAAAAGTAAAATTTGTTTATTTTAGTTAAAATCTAAATTATTTTTATTAAAAATATTAAAGTACTAGTATATTATTTTCTAAATATATAAAAAAATTAAAGTGTTAATTTTTTAATTTTAAATTTTTTAATCTAAATATTTTATATTATTATTATTATAAATCTAAATTATTTTTATTAAAAATATTAAAGTACTAGTATATTATTTTCTAAATATATAAAAAAATTAAAGTGTTAATTTTTTAATTTTAAATTTTTTAATCTAAATATTTTATATTATTATTATTATTATTTATAGATTTTTTAGTTTTATTTATTAAATTTATATTATTCTTATTTATATTATTTTTTTTATATTTTTTTTTAAAATTTTTTTATTAAGTTAAATGTTGGCTTGCTTTTAATTATTTATTTTTTAAAAATTTTTTAAATATATTTATATTTAAAAGTTGACTAAAACTAGTTTTAGAGAAATTATTTTTTTTAATTAAATTAAATTTCTTTTTTTAAACTTGCTCAACAAATGACCAGTCTTTCTAGTTAAATTTTTTAATAAAAATAAAATAATTTTTTTTAAAAGAAAGTAATAAATTATCAAGATTATTTTTTTTTTAAATAATATAAGTTTTAATTATTTTATTTTATAAATTCTTATTTAAATATTTTTTAGTTTATTTGTTAAGATTTACTTTTTAATTAATAATATTGGATTTTTAAAATTTTGAACTCTTTTTTAGTTTTTATTTAACAGCAGATTTTTTTTTTATAAATTTATTTTTAATATTTAATTTTATTTTATTTTATTTATTTTTTGATTTTTTAAACTTTTTTTAATAGGTAATATTTAGAGAAAATATATTAAATTTCTTTAATAACATTTTAAATATATATATTTTTTATTATAATTTTACTTAGCATAATTAATTTAGGTATAAAAAAATTTAATTTTATTTAGGAAATTAGATATATAAAAAAAATAAATCTATAAATAAATTAAAAAAAATAAAATTTAATTATAAATTATTTTTTTTTATAAACTTAGATAAATCTCTTTTTTTTTTATTTTAATTAAAAATATTATATATATTTATTTAAAATAGTTTTTTTATTATTATAAATAAATTAATATTATTTGTTTTATATACTTATCCTTATATTCTTTGTATAAAAACATGTTTTTAGTATTATATATCAAAAAATAACAAATTTTAAACAAAATATATGCAAGTTTATGTTAATAAAAATTTGTAATATAAAATTTTATAGTATAAGATTTTATATTTAACAAATAATTAATATTAATTGTTTTAAATATGGTGTTTTGTATTTTTTGAATAAAAAAATTAATTATACTAATATATTATTTATAATATATTATAATTTTAGGATTTAAAATTGCTTAATATTTAAATTAATTTAGATTTATAATCTTATTATATAAATATAGTAGGGACTTATTTTTAATATTTTAATTTTTAATTAAATTTAGTTTTAAAAATAATTTATTTAATAATTTATATAAAATTGAAATCTATAAATCTATTTTATAATCATATATTTTAAATATTAAAACTTTTTAAATATTAAAATAGTTTTAAAAACGAAAACTATTATTAAATATAAATTTATTAAATTTAGAATAGTAATCTTAATAAAAAATAGAAAAATTTTTAAAACAATATTTTTTAAAAAGCTATAATAAAATAAACTAGAAAATAAATTTATTACCAAATTATTATTTTATATATAGAATAATTCCTTTTTTTAATTAAATATAACAGTTATTTTCTAAAAAATTAAAAAAATATAAAAATTTATTAATTTTTTAATATTTAAGTTTACTTTTGTTTGTTTGTACTGTAAAATTATATAGGATTAAATATATAATGGCAGAAATTTAAAATAGAAATAAAATATTTTAAAAATTGTATAAAAAGTTATAAAATATTTTATTATTAATTATTTTGAATGTGAGTACCTTTTTTTTAATAAATATATTTATAATAAATATTAATTCTCTAATATGCAGTAATAAATAAGTTTATAATTCATACAAATAAATAAATTATCATATATAAAAATAATAAATTATATTATTATATTATATATGCTTTAATTCCTTAGGTTAATAATATTTAACCAAACAAATAATATTTAATTTTTTGTAACAATATATTTTTTAATTTATTTTTATTTTTGTATTTATAATTTGTGGAGTTTGGTGTTTGGTGTTTTTAGAATTTGGTACTTTTATTTTATTATATGTTAATTTAATAATAAAATTATGTGTATAAGAAATTGTACTATTTAGATATTTAACAATTTATTTTTATTAAAAAAATCTATATATTATTTTATATATAAATTAGTATTAATAATTTTTGTTAAAACTTAATTTTTTATTAATAAGCGGGGAACCGTCAATTTTTAGGTAATTTTTGATTTAAATGGAAATTATTTAGTGGTTTTTTATAAACCATATCAAATCACCCAGCAGTTCCTTATGATTTATATTAAATTATTTAGTGGTTTTTTATAACCTATATTAAATTATTTAGTGGTTTTTTATGATTTTTCTTAAACTGACCTAACCCGCTGGTTTCTGGGTTAAAACCAACCCATATCGCACTCTAAATATATATGTATATAATACGATGTATATGCATATACAATGAATACATATATAATACGACGTATACGTATATATGATGAATATGTATATAATACAACATATATGTATATACAACGAATACATATATAGTACGATGTATACGCATATACAACATATATGTATATAGTACAATGTATATGTATATACGATGTATATGTATATAGTATGATGTATACGCATATACAACATATGCGTATATAGTATGATGTATACATATACGCTGTATATATAGAAATATGTTCGGCTATGTTTTCGACAAAATGTTTTCAAAAAACCTTTTCAAAATCCAAAAACTTTTCCCAAACTCTTGAATTTTCAAAAAAAAATCAATTAATTCGTATTTTTCGTTTGTAAATGGTTTAGCGCTTAATTTTATTTAATTAAATTTAATTTAAAAACTTGTTAAAAAAGTACTAGTCGTTTTAGCGTGTTTCAAGATCTCCCACACCTAATTTTAAATTGTTTTCATAAAAAAATCGAAAAAATGAAATTAAAAAAATTAAAATTAAATTAATAAAAAATTAATAAAAATTCAATTTAATTTTTTTATTTTTTTTTTATTAAATTTTAATTAAAATTATATAATAAAAATTTTGGTGGTCACGTGATTTAATTTAAAACGGTTTCTTAGCGGTGTGGTTTTTCATTATTATCACAGTTTTTAAACCCATACTTGGTTTTTTTTTTTAAAGAAAAACCAACCTGTAGGCGGTTTTGATTGTTTAAAAACCAACCCGTAAGTGGTTTCTATTGTCTAAAAACTGACCCGTGGGTGGTTTCGACCATCTAGAAACCAACCCAACCCGCCCCATGTCGCACTCTATATATATATATGTTGTAGATATAAAAGTATGTTCAACTATATTTCAACAAAATGTTTTTAAAAAAAATGTAAAATCAAAAAAACTTTTCAAAATTTAAAAACTCTTTGAAAACTTTTGAATTTTCAAAAAAAATCAATTAATTTGTATTTTTTTGTTTGTAAACGGTTTAGCGCTTAATTTTATTTAATTAAATTTAATTTAAAAATTTGTTAAAAAAGTACTAGTTGTTTTAACATATTTCAAAATTTTTTACTCTTAATTTTAAATTGTATTCATAAAAAAATCAATGATAGCTTATTTATATGGCTTTTTTCAAACTATTAGTATATATTTATAAAAATGTATTATTACAATAGGGAAAACTTACTCCAAACCAGGAAAAAAGCTGGAATCAAATCAAAAAATAATAAAAATTTATATTAAAGTATTTCTTCAACTTGGGGAAGTATCGGCTTTTTTTTTTTTTTAATTATCAATGATAGCTTATTTATATGGCTTTTTTCAAACTATTAGTATATATTTATAAAAATGTATTATTACAATAGGGAAAACTTACTCCAAACCAGGAAAAAAGCTGGAATCAAATCAAAAAATAATAAAAATTTATATTAAAGTATTTCTTCAACTTGGGGAAGTATCGGCTTTTTTTTTTTTTTAATAAAAAACCCGAATCAGAAAAGGGTAAATTGATTTTTTGATTTAAAAAATTTTTCTGAGCTCGTTCTTCGCTATTTTTGGTATATTTTAAATACTGGAAATTAATAAAAAAGTTTTGATATTTATCAAAACTTAATAAATAAAAAGGGTAATTTTTAATTTCTTATTATTAATTTTAATTAACTAAATATTTAATAATATACAAACAAGTCGAGAGACTTTGATTAAACATTAATATAAAAAAAAAAATATAATAAAACTTTATTTATTTAAAAAGATTATATAAATTAAAAAAGAAAAAAAACCTAAAAACTTTTAAATTAAAAATATTAATAATTATAAATTTTGTTATAATTTTGAATTTTAGTATATTAATAAGTTGTATTAGCAAAATTTAGAATTATATAAAAAAAAAAAATATCTTATATATTTTATCTTACTCTAACAAACAAATTTATTAAATTTTTTATTATAAAAGTAGTTAAAGTTTTACTAATTTTAAATAAAATATTTATTATATTCTAAATTTGTGTTAAATTAAGCTTTATTGTTTAAAGTATACCTACATTTATTAATAAAATAAGATTTTTATTTATTCTACTCAACTTATCTTCTAAAGCTTAAATTCTAGTAGTATAAAAATATATAGTTATACCAAAATTTACTAAAAATTAAAAAAGTTAATTAAAATTAAAATTTACTAAATTTGGATTAATTTAAAAGAGGATAGTAATAGCTAAATTTATATTTATTAAAATCATAATCATACTGCTAAAAAAAAGTAGATAATATTTAAAAAATTAATATTTGTTAATAAAATACTAAATAAATTAACTTTAGGCTATATAAAAAATCAAACCAATACAACCAATATATAAATCAAAATAAAAAAAAAATATACTAAGCATATATCAAAACATAATATTTAAAATAGTAATAATATTAACAACACTAGCCTAATTTTAATATTTTTTATTTTAATTTTAATATTGTAGGTATTTCCCTTAATTTTAAATATAATAATATATAAAATTAAAATTCTCATACTCTTAGTATTTAATATTAAAAATAATTATCATATTTATATTAGTACTTTTAGTATGATTTATAGTATAATAATAAACATTAGTAATATAAATATTTATTATTATAATTAAAAAAAAAAACAAAATATAATATATATATATAA